>JAXQQM020068412.1:0-74587 GCA_034641835.2 Pinus albicaulis
TATATTGTGCAAAAGAGACACCCTTCACAACAAATGCAGATCCTCTTTCACCATTCTCTCATCAAGATGGTTGTAATGCATCAATTAGAGAAAAAGGGTATTCCATGGGAGGTTTTCATTGCTCATGAGGTCTTCAAAAACCCACAACCCCATCCTTAGAATAATGTTCCCTCATCATCTCTTCCTCCTATCCTAACTCCTCCATCATCTCCTGATGAGCATGTTTCACCATCCACCCATGTACCTTCACCTCAAGACAACCTTCTTTCCTCACCTTATCCCAATGCATCAGGCAATGAACAAAGTGGAAATGAACAATCAAGTGGCCATGAAGGAAAATGAAATGATAAATCAAGCAATGATGAAGAAGAGGATAGTAAACAGGAAGAAAATGAAGAGGCAAAGGGTAGTGATGTTAGCATGGAAGAAAAAAATGATGAAGGGAGTGAAGAAAGCATGGAAACAGAAGAAAATGAGGATGTTAGCAATGATGAGGAAAGCAGCAGTGAGGAGGAACACAACAAAGAGCATGTCAATGAAACTAAGATCCATAATGATAGTGAACACAATGAGGCTCCTAGTGATCATAAGGGCAATGATGATGTTGAAGATGAAGCGGCAGAAGGAAGTATGATTACAAATGAAGAAAGTGACAAAGAGACAAATGATGATGCTAATGCCAGTAGTGACACCAAGGACCAAAATTTCAATGAAGCTGATGATAACGGTGAAGGAAATGAAGAATCAGAAAATAGTGAAGAAGAAGAAGAGGACAGTGCAGAAACCAATGGTGACACCTCTAACAGTGAGGATAAGGCAAATCAAGAAAGTGCCCATGAGTTAGAAAATAGTAAAGCTCATAGTAAAGATGAAGTTAGTGGAAAGGACAGTGAGGCTCATAGTCTTGACAAAGGCAGTGATGATATTGAACATAGGAAATATCATGGCAGTATTGCAGGAAATGAAGAAGATAAAGGCACTATAGAGAACAGCATGAAGGATACAAATGAAGATCACAGTAGTGAAGTCAGCATGGAAGAAAAATAAAGTGAGGCTGATGAAAGTAGTCAAGAACACAGTCCAGAAAACAACAATGCATAGATCAATAAGGAAGATAACAACATTCATGATGTCAGCCATGGTGAGGGCATTCAGATGAACAATATTGAGCCTTTCCCTCTCACATACCAAAGAGGAAAGAGGCATGTGTTTGCTACCTCTAAAATGCAAGGGACGATGCCATCCACCTTAGCTATGCAACTTAACGAAGGCAAGGAAAAGGTCACTATTGGAGATAAGAAAGGTAAGCATGGAACTAAACAAAAATTTTAATTTATTGACCTTGACAGTGAAAATGAAGATGAGGAGAGGATTACAAGCATATTGCTCCAAAGAAAGGATGCTGAGATCATAGACCTGCAAAGGAAGCTTGGCATGACAAAGTATATCATTGAGTATTACAAGGATGAAAACAAGCAGCTGAAGAAGACACAAAGGGACCTTGGCCTACAAAAAAAGATGGCCAAGCACTATGCATTTAAAAATCATATTGCAAGGCCCAAGCTCAAAGAGGCCCTTGCCAAAATTCAAGAACTCAAAGAGTAAAAGGGCCAAGAAAAACTTTACATCTTAGTTTATGCTTCCCTACAGGCATCCAAAACCCCATCAGGAAGGTAATTTCAAATTTTGGGAACTTTTTGGAAATTTTTGGTTTTTGCTGATTTGGAGGGCCAAGGGCGCAGCACCCTTGGTGTTGTGCTTTTTCATAGGGCATCCTCAGGAGGTAAATTTTACATTTTTGGAATCCTCATCCCAATTATAGCATGCTCACCAAATTTCAGGTCATTTGGAGTTGATTTGGTCCTCCAAAAGGGTCAAAAACACACAAAATTTCACCTTTCTGCCTAGTTTTCAGGGCTAGCGCTGCGCCTTTACCAATATTGGGAGTTTTGATTTTTGAACATGTTAAAGGGGTCAAATCATAAAAATAATGGTATTTCTGGAAATTAGGCTCAACATGTTTTCCAACGAGCCATCATGGAGCCCATTCCGACATCGGGAAGGCCTTCAAAACTTGGCTGCAAGGTAAATCAGTTTTCCTATGCAGGTGTTGCACCCTTGGCTAGGAAATTGCACCCTTAAATCTCAGTGCTGTGCCCTGGAAAAAAAAATTCAACAATGTATGCTAGGAAACATTTTGGAAGTTTTTGGGAGCCTAAATGTCAATTTTTTTTCAGAAAATGCTCAAGAAGATATTTTGCATCAAATATTTTGTGCCTTGAGCCTTGCATGGTCTCAAAGGACAAAAGTGACATTTATGATTAATTAATAAGATTTTAAATACCTAATTAGGGTTTTTTTCCTCCTTTCTTGTTAAATACAACATTGAGGCCTCATTGTATGTTGTTGGTTATTGGTTAGACACTTATTGAGAGTAATACATAGACTTGGAGTTTGAAGACAAATTGGCTCTGATTTTTATGAATGGCTTTGATTGTTTGACATTGGAGAAGGCTTGCTTGCAGGATCCCTGAGCATTATTAAATGGTGATGTGCTCTGTTAGCCCCCCTATGAATTTTTGAGAAGAAAATTAGGGGGCTAAGATGTTTCTGAGACTTCAATGAATGGATCTCCCCCTGGAGACACATCATCCTTGAAGTCTTCTGTGCCTTTTCCCTATGATAAATTATCCCCTACTGATTCCCATCTCAAAAGGCCTATTTCGCCCCTGTATCCCTGCAAGATATCCCATTTCACTCTGTTGTCCCTTTTTCTAAGTTTCCTTTCCACCCTCTTTTCCCCTTTCTAAACTTCCTTCATTAATCCTCTAATCCTCCCAAAACCCCTTTACATTTAGCACACGCCCTTTTGTCTGGCTTAATTATCCCCTTATTCCCCTATCGTTACCCTTTTGGCCTTTAATTTCATTGAAAATGGGCCAAAAAACCCACTTTTCCACTTATATTATGGCCAGCACCCTTCGGCCTAGCCCCCGCACCCTTGTCCTCCATATGATCCAGTGCCAGAACCACCCACCAAAGCGAAAGGCGCTTTTCTCCAATGGATATCGAGCGCCGTCTCGATCATTGATCTTGGTAGATCGGACGGCTGTCATTAAATCCTTAACGCCCGTGTTTCCCCATTCATTTCCCATATCATGCCATCACCGTCCATTTAAAACATTGATCAACGGTTCACAGTGCATCTGCCTGGTGGTCCCCGCAATGCACTATTTATAAAAAACCAGTTTCTATCGCACCGCCTTTGGGCAGAGGGTGGTATTTTCTGATCGGACAGCAATTCCATACACCATTCGACGTGTGGCATCTGTACAATTTCAAAACTGCTATCTCATCACGCATTATCGTTCGGTACAGGATGCCGAGCGATATGCATAATAGCCTTCCGATCTAGAGCCCTCCATCCAATGGTCATCACTCATCGAAGCTGCGCACCAATTAACTCGTCTCTGTCGTACCCCTAGCCCACCGTTTATCGCCCTCCAACGCGTCCTCAGTCGTTGATCTCCGCCATGATCGAACGGCCCATATTTTTTTGACCCCACGGGTTGACTCCGTACGGCCACGTCACCTTTTCCACAGCGTTTTGTCGTATTCGCCCGTCCATCCATGTATACTCATTCAAAGGTCATTTTTCGTAGTTTTTTATGTAAAACGGGCTCCGCTATGTGCACGTCCTCCAGACTATTTTTCATCAATTTTCCATCGTAAACCTGCACGACTCTGCCATCCCACCAGTCTGCATAGCCATCCTCATCGTCCCCACTGCATCCATCATGCCCGTACGTGTTTTTCATGGCATGTTTTCTTGTTTTGCAGGGTCTTGAGGCAGTGAAAACCGCCATGTTCTTCGGTCTCTTTTATAGTGACAAAAATCTCAGGAAAGACTCGATGCGGATTATTTTAATGAAGCAAAGCCTGGGAAGATTGTGGACGTGACCTCCATTGAAAGAACAGGGTTCAGAAATCTGTACAAACCTTCCCAAGGCCATTAAAAGCACAGAGGCTACAAACGGAAGTCTAAATGGGACAGCAAAGAGCTTAAGGCACGCAAATGAAGATATATAAGCCTTATGCAGAGGTTTAAAGGCAAAATACCAGATTGAAGACCCAGAGATCGCGCAGAAGGTACAACACGCAGAAATCAATGCATATCAGGGTTTCTACAGCAGCAGAATGTTTTTTCTCCACAAAGGACAGGGTGCCCATGCAGTTTTTTATTCCATATTGTGTTCCTGAAGAACTTTCCACCCTGACAGCAGTCCTATGCTATCAGAGCATTTGTTTCACAAGTATGGTAGATCCAGGAATCATTTATTTACATTTTTTTTATTCACCAAGGTACCACAGAGTCCTGTAGACCAAAGTACATCAAGGGACAGATCGAAGTAAATGGAGGCCTGAAGGAGATCACTCTTCCATCTAAAGAGTGACAGGAATTAAATGCAAAGAACGTAAACAGAATGGGCTTCGGCTCTCTCTCTTCTTCAGAAGTTTTAATGCTGCATTTAGTTTTTCACCTATCTCTTCTGCCTCTATTCAGCTATAAAACTCATGAGAAAATATTGTAAAGGTTGTTGATGAGATATTACAGAATTGCAAGCTGTTTCTCTTGAGAGAAGTTCTCTGTGTAAAATTGTAAGATAGGCTGAGGAAGATGTATTCAGATTGAATGCTCAAGCTGTTGGCTATATTGTACCTGATTGGTGTTGATAGTTAATATGACAAGCACATTTCTTTGGATCCTGATCTAAAGCTGCGGTGATGTTTTTTGTCTCTGTCTTTTACTTCATTTCATTTCATTTCAGTTCTTCTGGCTTGCATCAGAAATTTGGTATAGGATTTACCCTTGTTAGGTACCCTATGCTTCTGCTCTCCTTGCCTTCAATGTTTTCTGCTAATGTGTTATCTAAAGATTGATTTCAATTGATTTAACCAGTGTAGTGGATGTTATTGCCTGCTAGCTGATGTATGAATTAATGGAATCTATTTTTAGATGTTCTTTTTAGGATTTGGTTGAATGCGTTGAGAACATTGGGAGGTTTAGAACTCCATATCTGCCTCACTAGGATCTTTCCATTTTAATTAAACCTTTCTAAGTTCCCTTGTGCTGCCTCTGATTGTGTCTGTTGGGGTCCCGTGATTTGGCCGATTGGCGAGCCAAATGACGATGTAACATCAAACCAAGCTTTGGAGCCCAAGGACCTAGCCTTCCTGAACTCAGAGAGGGCTCTCTCTATTATATGAAAAAGATATCGGTGTGTTTGCTTATGGTGTTATGATATTAGGCTAGTTATGAAGTGAGTTTTTGATTTTTTGGGGTTTTTTAAGTTCGTGAGGGATAAAACTGATCAAAGACATAAACTGGATAACAAGATGTAGATAAATTGGGCTATGGGGTCAAACAGGTCAAGGAAGCTATGAGGTGATGATGTAAGGCTGCTGTAGGGCCGATTTGATTCCTGGTAGAAGGGATCTTTGGGCAAAATGGATTAAATGGAAAACAAGTTTGTGAAAGACAAGGGATTTCAAGTGTAACTAGTTGATAGCAGACATAAACATTTTATAGCAAGCCATTAATCATGCTAAATGTAACTATGAGCTAATTAAAACATTGAAATCAAACATTCCAGCCATACATAGAGGTATAAGACCCTCTAACTTCGGGAAATGGCTATCAGACTTTGGGGAAAACACATAAGACAAACTAAAAACTCATAAACTACACCGGAACGCCTAAACATAGTCTCTAAGTCATTGGGCACTTTGACAAACAAGCTTTCATAGTTTTAGGCAAAGGGCTAGATCGGGACTAGGCCTCTTTGGTTCAACAAGATGATCAACAAATCAGTCAAAGAGAAAGTTTTATGGACAGAACTATGGACAGCTTATAGGTAGGCAGGGCACACCATACATCCTACTCAACATGCATAGAACTTGTAAATAAAACTAGCAAACATTATCCTTAGGTTACTAAAGAGCAATTAAGAATTCTTTAGCATAACAAAGGAAGAAGAAAACATCAAGCTATGAAGATTCAGGAATTTTGAGGTGCCTCCATGGGCATATCTCAAAAATAATCTCTACTAATCTATAGCAGCAAGAAGCATGTATTATGGATGAAAACTAGAAGACAAAAACATAGCAAGAAACACTATACCATTCTACCATGTCATGGAATCCATCACCAATCCTTCATCATTCATCAAAAGCATCCAAGAGGCAGTCCAAAAATCATAGCACAAGTATGTTCTTCAAAGCTCATATGACCAATATATTGATTCTTCTCTCAAGTTCAGCCTTGTTTTACAATGAAGCCTTGTGGAATAAATAGGCTTGAGTGAGGAAAACCTCATGGAGCAACTAGCTATCCCATTGGCCTAATCAAAATATCTAAACTTGTTCTTGAGGCTTTGCAAAGCCCAAGGCACAAAATATCCCATAAAATATCTAAAAAACTGCTAAAAACGGAAATTATATTGACTTTACATCATTTCCCAAGCATAAAAATAGCTTAACGCACATTTGGGAAAAGCAGATTTTTTAGGTTCAAAAATTACAAAAATACTTCATATTTATGTCTGAAAAAGGTCCCCTGACTTGCTGGAGGCAATTGGCAGCCTTTCCGATGTCAAAATGAGGCTCATGATGGCTCGTTGAAAAGCTCTCTATGTCTACTTTCCGACGCAACTGAAACCATCTCAATCTGAGGCCTGAAAGTCATCCAAAACTGTACCTGTGTACAAAAAACCAGGAAATAGCAAATTGCTGATATGGCGGGCAAAATGTGCAAAAAGAGGGCATTTTTTGCCAATTTGAGGGGGCGAATGATCTCCAAATGCTCTGAAAATCGCTGGAGACCTGCTCATAGAATTATGGCATCCATCGGTATCATCCTTCTCCCTTGACAACTCCTCAAACTGAAATGGCGAAATTATGAGTTTTTTACCAAAAACCCCAAAAATGCCAAAAAACAAAAAGTTGCCGAAAAAGGCCAAAAATTGGCATGCATGACCCTCAAGGGTCCATAGCAACATGCTCTGAAGCTGAGGCCAAAATATCAAGGGCTGATATGCTTTTCCCTTCTTTCCGTGCCAGGCGCTTCCCCCTTGCCTTCTTCAATTTCTCTTGTGTTGCCTTTAGTTTGCGCCGGGCAAACTGATTCAGCTTTTGGAAGTGGTGTGTCCTCTTCCTCTGTAGCTCTAAATCTCTATTCGCCCTCTCAAGCTTCATTTCCAAATGTTTGTTAGCTCTTTCAAGCCAAGCCTCTTTGTTTTCCTCAATTTCCTGCTCAAGGAGTGCAGTGAGAGGAAAGGCTTGGAGCTGGGCTTGCTCTTCTGCTCTCTACTTTTCCAAGGCTCTTTTAAGCCCGATGGTCCTAGGCCTCTTCCGCCTAGGCTGGTCTTCCTCCTCTTCATCATCAAACTCACCAATGAGCTCTTCAATTCTTGCTTGCGCCTTAGCTGCTTCTTTCTTATACTTAATCGCCCGTGCCTCATGAACAGCTGTGTGCACACTCATCTGTTTGTTTTTCGACTCCAAGAAATGGTAGAAGTTCCTTTCCCTTTGAAGATCCTCCTCTAATGTCTCAATTTGCCCCTCCTTATGGATTATGAGATTTTCAAGAAGGCGGGCCTCATTATCACTATCATCACTTTGGATAGGGATAATAGCTAATTCACCTCCATCCTTTGTTCTTTCTCCAACTTTACTTTTGCCTTTGAAAGCCAATCTGGCGCTTTTCCTCCGTGGCATGCTAGAAGGTGTCTTTTTGGGCAATTTCCTCTTGCTAGGAACAATCTTTGTCACTGTTAGGGTGGCAGCTCTAGTCTCTCTTTTCCTTGCTGTGCTGAGCTTTGTTACTTTGACAGGAGGATGCACAACTGATTTACCTTTAACATCTTTCCGAACTTGCTGCCCTTCTTGAGGCTGATGGATATCTTCTTCTGGCTGTTCACTTGGCTGCCCCTGTTCGCCAACATTAGCTTGATGTTCTTCATCAAAGTCTTGTCCAATTTGTGGCTCAAAAGGTAACTCAACTTCCTGCCTAACATGCTGTTCCTCAACTGCTGTCTGCTGCTGTCCCTCATCCTGTATCTGCTGCTGTCCTTCAATATCTAACTGCTGTTGTCCCTCATCATGGACCTGCTGTCCTTCATCCTCTATCTGCTACTGTCTCTCATCCCTTTCTTCTTGCTGCTATTCCTCATCGCTTTCTTCTTGCTACTGTTCACTGCCCTCTCCTTCCTCCTGTTGACTTGGCTGTCCAGTAGTCATTCTGAGCCTTCTAGGTGTAGGCCTACTGGACAAAGGCACTGGGCAATGGACAGGCTGAGTAGGAGAAATATGGGCAGGAGGAACAGTGGCAAAATCTGGATGGCTGATGAATAAATCCCATGAAACCTCTTTCTTCTCTAGCTGGTATAGGAAGATAATCTTGATCAAAGAATGATGAAAAAGAGAAGGGATTTGCTGAGGTGGGGCCTTCTTTTGGACAGTGGATGCCATTTTCTCTATGCTTTTGAACAAAAAGTAAGGGAGGTTCAGTTGCCTGCTTCTGGTAAAATGCATCAATAAACGGACATGGTAGGCATAAATTCGATTAAACCTCCCTTCACATGTGAAATATTTCATTATGGCTTTCATAAGCGGAGCATAGCTGTCAAGAAGATATGAAAAAGGGAAGATAGCAGTGACAACCTCTCTATGTTCAGGCTTGATGAAAGGTTTGTAATCCTCTAAGTCAAGATGAGCTTGTTTAAACCATTTTTCGCCATGATACGAGATCTTGGTGGCCTTGGACACATACCTTGGAGAAATTTTGAAATCAAGATCCACCACTTGGAAGTGTTTTTCTTTGAATCTCAGGGCGCACAAGTGTGTTAATGGCGAAAAACTCTTGACCTCTTCTATCTTCTGGCAAAAATCAAGGCAGCCTACTTCATGGAAGTTGAAAAGTACAAAAGGATGAGCATTAATCTCTTCTGTAGAGATGGGCTCATATATTTTATGTGGCCCGCTCCTGTTGTCTTGCCTTGGAGGCATTCTGACCTGAAAATGCTTTGGAAGAGGCAAACTGCCTTCACTATATGTAAAATGCCCTGCTGGATTGAAACTGTGTCAATATGCTGCTTTGACAGAGAGACAATGTGAGGTGGATGGTTTGCAACAAGTGTCTTTGTAATACACAACCTCCTGTTCTCTTAAAACTAGCCTTCTACCTTTGAGTGTACCTCAGCCAGGCAGATTCCTCAATAGGACACCATCAGTAAAGATGAGACAAACTGCTGCGTAGATTTCCTGTATACAGTGTTAAGAAATCATTCTTCTTGTGAGTTTGTTAGAGGCCAATCAACATACTTGTATTTGTGTCTCCAAGACAAAACTCAAATATTAAAACCCTGCTCTTCAGAAAGTGGCCCTACTCACCCTTAGAATATCTCTGTCAATAGATTTCTCTAGAAGAGACCAAACAGTGAAAGAAAAAAGGAGACCTAGGTTAGGTGAATTATCAGTGCACAGTGTTTAGGAAAAACACCCTTTACTTGTGAATTTAAGAGATCAACCACCACATCTATATCTCTGTCTCCAATGTTAAACTCCCATAAAAAAAAACTTGCCCTTCAGAAAGTGTCCTGTTCACCTTTAGAAAATCTCTGTCAACAAATTCTCAGTAGGAAATAATACAGTGAAAAAGAGGGGCAGACTGCTAGAAAGAGTTTGCTGTGAGAAAGTGCTAAAATCACCTTGTTCTTGAAGCCTTAGATGTCAACCAATAAACATGTATCTCTGCTTCAAGGTATAATTTTCAATGATTAACAACCATGCCTTGTAAAAGTGTGCCAACTTTCAACAAATTTGCATATGTGAAATCAACCCTCAGTGTTATTAAACAGTCATTGACATAATCCTGAGCCAAGATGACAGATCATTAAAGGACTACAGAGTTTTTTGGTAGAAGTTATGTGAATTTCCTCTTTTCAAAACAATCAATGGCTCTTTATACATGTGACCCTAGCCTTTGGAGGAGAAATCCTTTGTTCCACCTGACAGACCTAAGCCCTGTCTCTATGACAAAATCTTCCTCTGCAGCTTCAACCTATAAGTTTCTGCTTGACCAATAACCCTTTCTCCCACTGTAATTTCACTGTTCTCTATGCATGTCACTTTTTTAAACAAAAAACATGCTCATAAATCTAACCCTGGTGTGAGCATACATAATTTACTGTTTATGGAACAATGGTGACAGTATTGAAACAAGCTTCATGGTTTTAATAATGGCTGTAGTAGCTCATTTCTTCCCCACAATCCAAGCTTCTGTTTAATATGTAAAAATTGTTCTTGGTAGAAAAACCATCTGCCCTATCTGAAAGTTAACTTGTGTCAAAATAAGCCTGAAGAACAAAACAGTTAAGTTTGAAAAACTCCTGAATACATGGCCCTTTCTGTAGTTTATAGTTTTAATCTCTGCTCCTTGATTGCTTTGAAGGTGTAAGACCCTTGGTCCCTTGACTAATGGAGGTGAAACAAGATGTTCTTAGCTTCAATACCAACTTTTCCTATAGGTGCCCCAAATACCATAACTAACATCTTATCACAGTTTTATACTTCGAACTATCACAAAGCCTAATGATAGATATGGTGATGTAGCAGAAAAAACGAAGTCAAGCCATTCTCTTTATTTTGACCCTCACTTTGCTGGGCATTTTCTTAACATATATGTTGATATAAACCAGGTCAATCTCGACAATTTATCTCACACCATAACTAAACAAGCAGGGCTTTTTTTTTTAAGACTTTATGCCACTTAGCAATTGGTTTCAAGTGAGAATGCATATGAGAATACCTTGAGAATATAATGGAGGGGCTCACTGACGAGTTTAGTCCGGATCCGAGGCGTTGAATGGCTTAAAAAGGTCAAAGAAGGTGAGCGACGTGCTGATGCCGTGGAGTGTCGCACCGAAAAAGTTGTCGGGTCGGGCAGTCGGGCGCCGTGTACAGGCGCGTCGCTCGTTTCTATAGGCGCGCCGCGCCAACACTGACCGCCGGTGTAAAACCGCCTCCAGGCGCGTCGCGCGAAATGGCAGGCACGTTGCGCAATGTAAACTGGCGCAAACTTCTTCAATTTCACCTGGAACTTTCCTTGCTTGATGCCGAGGGTAATAAAAAGACTTTGTTTGATTTGAAAGTGGGAATGCGCCTTTTCAACCTTACTCCCTCGATATATCAAACTCCCAACGGTCAAAAATTTTAAATGTAATATGAACACTCGGTTGGGTTTTGTAAGGTGAAAACAGTCTTTTTAACCCTTTTTCACAATACTCCTTGGCGTATTTGCAAAACTGAATTCATAGTCTGTGCATGCATTTGAAGGTTTTCGATGCTTTTGGACCGTCTAATCAATGGACCAACCCCTTTATGAAAACAAATATAGCCTAAAGCCAGAACTCTGTTTTATGCACAATTTTTCAAAGGGTGATTTTTTCCAGTTTTGTCCCTTGGGTGACATTTCAACACCGAATTTTTAAACTTTGAAACATAGCTCCACAACCTTCATATCATCTCTGTTTATTGAATACTGGAAATTTGTTTTGTTTCAAACTATACATAACACTGGCTGTCCATGAAAACAACTTCTTTGCCTATATATAAACTGGTATACTTATTCACCATGTCCATCCTGGGAACTAAACCTGAAATGCCTCCCACTACTTGTGATGTATATTCTGAAAGGGAAAATTATGGACTAGGAGGAATAGGTCCCTTTGAAATACAGTTATCATTTGTTCTGACCAGTGTATTGACCTTTTATAATAGAACCATTGCCAAAGCTTAACTCTGTCCACTGTTTTACCTTTTCTCTTTTGCAGGTGACACATTGTAGCTAATTTCTTTTTATGCTTGCCAAATTCTTCAAAACCAGATGATGACTTGTGATAAAATGTCCTTACTGTTCCTTGCTTTGAAGACATGCCTCCTCCTTTTAAGCTCGGTTTGACAGAATCCTGTAGATGTCTTTTGATTGGATTTGTAATAGTGAAGTGCTTCATGGGTTTTGAGTGCTGTTCCAGAGCTACTGAAACATATTTCCAGAACCTCTGTCTTAATCTGCTTAAGGTTATTTGATGAGCAGGTTTTGACAAAATCTTCTTCTTATACATGGTGTTAGTCTCTGCTTCCAGGTGATCCATGAGTTCCTTTTTGGATTGTAAGTGCCATATTTTGCTTGCATCCCTTCATACCATATTTTATCTGTTTACTTAAGAGGAGTTCCCTTTAAATTTCCTGGCATGTGACAGTGAGGTAACTGTGTGGCTTCTTCCCCTAAGGAAAATTCCCTTTTTGTATCAATGGCCTGCACAGTCAATATTGTCTCTTGTCCACTATAGGTATAGTTTGACAGACATTTTCTTATGGATAGGAAAAACAATATATTTGAATCATAAACCCTATCTTTCACCTGTGTACAGACTTCTATTTACTTTCTTTGTATCCTTCCACTGCACCTTAGACCAATCAATCTTCAACAACATCCAATGCTTTGGCCATCTGCTCATAAATGGAGGAGGCCCTTCAATGAGCAAAGTATCTGAGGATTATGTGATAATGCTGCATGTCAAGGATTTGTTTGGATTTATGATGGTAAGCAAACAACTTAAAAAAAATATCAATACTGGCACCTCTGCTTGCAATCATCACTGTGTTTCAGAAAAACCCTAGCCAATAGTGTCACTGTCTTCCTGCACTGCTCTGAGGGTGACTGAAATGTCATTATTTGCTTTGGTCATCTCATAAAAAACTATTTGAAAGACAGTCTCTGTGACTATGAAGGTCAGCGCCCTTTGAAAAACAAACAACTTTTCTTGTGCTGTGTGATGACATGATCTGTCAGCATCTTTACAATTTGGTTTTGTGGGGAAAGCAAACTGCCTATGATTAGAATTGTTTTAACTCATGATATGCCTCTCTAAAGTTTCATCATTTCACATGATTTGAAAACTTCTCATGACTTCCTTCACAAGACCAAACTCTGTTTTCCTTTGAATTTGCATACTTCAGACTTTATCCCTGTCATGATCATCACTCACATTCAGAAAACCTGGAGTTATTGTTTCACTGTTCAGTAAAAGGCAAACCTGGGTTTTTGCATTCCTTTAAGTCAATACTGGCCAGCGCCCTCTGCTTTTAGATGAAGGAGGCGCCCTATCCCTCTGCTTGTAAATGAAGGAGGTTCTGGGCCATGACAACTTACCAGTTTGCTGAGACAGTGGTGTCTTTCTCTTACTGTGATGCTGTAAGGTCTTGATGAGTGGCTCTCTATTTTGCAGACATATCTCAGGTTCATGCTACATTTAGAAGCAGCTGTTCCTCTAACTGTAGATTCAAGAATTTTCTCCTGATATGAAGTTATATTTCCTGTTCTTTGCAGAATCCATAAAACATTATGAAACACCTAATAGTCAGCTTGAGATTGGGGTTTATGCAGTGCTGAGACCTAGGGATATAAGTGGCGTGACTTAGAGTTGTTTGTCAATTTCATTTGCAGAGTGGGAGGTCAGTCATGGTTGGTCTGTAACAGATGGAGGCTTTTTGGCTTTTTGATGATTGCCAAGGGTAAAATGTCTTAAAGCGCCACTTCCTAACATAGGGGAGACTTTTGAAACAGACTTGGACCTTTCCTTTTGGAGCTGATGGGCAGACCAGTAGGGCTGAAGCTTAGGAAAAATAGTGATAATGGATTTTAACTTTGACAAGGGCGGACTGAAAAGTAGAAAGGCGAAAAAAGTTTTAGGAGGGTTTTCTAGATGACATATTGACATAAGGAAAACAGTTTCTAGAAAACTCAGCTGGCTGTAGATATAGTCATCACTAACATGTAAAAAATACTGATGGCTAACAGTGGCTCCATTTGGGGAGGGCAGCTCCTCGTCAGGAGGTGTCCAGAATTCAGATCTTTGGCTTATGAAGACCAGTGACTTATCCATTGGCACAAAATTTACCCTTCTTTTGATGTTATTTCTGAAAAGTGACAGCATGGTTAACATCAATGATACTTCTACCTACCCCACTATTTTCCTAACATTTTTTCTTCTTTTGGCGCATTTGAACTAGCAGCCTTTTGACAATGTATATTTTTCTTTTTGCAAAATGAACCTATCTATTTCTACTCTTATATCTTCCAGGAGTTCAGATTAAGCTGATGAACTCCTTCATTTCTCTACCTAAAACTAGATCGACTGTCAAGATTAAGCAGTTTGACAGGATTTTATTCTCTAATCTAAAACATGAAATTCAAAAATGATCAAATCAGGATTAGGCAGTCTGATTTGTCATGCATTTGCGGCATAAAAGACAAGCTGCACACAAATGTTATTCTGCAACAAAAGGAAACTAGACAAGCGGGGCTAAGATGTACCATGTGTTTTTCATCCCTCGCTTCTCCCTTTGGTTCTGTTTTAGGCATGTGGAACCAGAATCTCTCCCTAATCTAAGCTCTGTGATAAGTCAATCTTACACAATGTCGACTATCTTGGCACTCACTAACTTATCAGCAAATAAATTTAAACATGCTCAGCTATGATTAGGCTAGATAGCTGAACAAGACATTGAAGTACTAGTAGCGGCATTTAGGCTTGCTCGCTTTCTGAAAGACTATTTTTTGGAACATGGGGCCTTTGTTCTATCTTCACTTGCCCTCTTTTCTGTTTTTTACTATTTTTAATTTTTCTATTTTTTACTGTTTTTGACTTTTCTATCTTTTCAAAATTTCAAACAATGGTATGTACAATGAATGAAAGTGTCCCAAACTCAAAAATCTTGGAAATGACGGAATTTAAGCATCTTATCCTCGTAAGGATCTCCTCTCACCCTTGGCCCACTTAACTCCTGAAAAGAAAAATTTGGGAAATTCTCTCTCTCTAACATGACATAGGGATTCATGCAAGAATCTCAAAACAGCCCAGTATCTTCCCTTTGTACCTCTCTGAATATCTGATTTCCACTTCTTTCCTTACTGTATGCTTTCCTCAAGTAATGCATGTATTCTTGGTCATTCTTAAAATAGATAATGACATCATCAAGGTATGCACAAATGCAGAAATTTAAAACTGGGAACATGGCCTTCATGAAAAGATTTCTGATATTAGGTGGTTTTGCAATTTTGGACTTGAAATCTGATCTACCTCCTGCAAACTTGAAAAAATCTTTAAGCTGTCTACTCTGCAAGGGAATCTTATGATCATGACCTGAAACATCATCTTGCAAAAGTACATGATTAAAAGCACTTTTATTTGGTAAACCATGGTCTTGGGTGGAAAAAACATATTTTCTGTTATAAGGATATGCAGTATTATTTCTAAAATTAAAGCAGACTCTATGGCCATCTGTTTTATCCCTGATTAGTTCAGTTTGTTTCAGATTTTGGTGTTTTCTCTTGTCAAAGCTGTTCTTTGAGGGGAAGGTATTGACACAGTAGTTTCCCTTGCTTTTTCTGTAGAAATTGGTGTTCTGCATGAGATTTCTGATTTTAGCATTTCTAAGTTCTTCATGAAAAGACAGAATATGATCTAGTTTCAGTAGTTCAGGTATTTTGGGATTGCAACTGTCATCCTTGCTCATAAGAAGTTTATCTGGCATTTTCTCATGATGTTGAGCTGCTGAGGTCATGGTCAAAGTTTCATTTGCAGTAGGAGGGTCACATGATGGTAAATCTTTGAAGTATGGTAGAAACATTAAACTACCTTTCTCCTGGGTTCCAAATAGGTTTATGATGTGTAGGTCTTCTAAAGCCTTTACCCGGAAGAAGTTTCCACAAGTCACTGCTGGTGTTTGACTAAAACTGGAGCAATTTGCTTGATAGTACATAAGAGTTTGTGCTTCTTGTTCTAATCCTACTTCAGAAAGGAAAAACTTACTTTCCTCAAGACACAACTGTTCATGATCATGGTAGTTTTGAGTGTCTAGTTCATCATAGGACACCAGGGACAGCTGATGTGGTGGATCTAAGTCTACATCAGTTTCCTTTGACTCTTCCTCCATGTTTTCATCAATATGCATAATGAAAGAGTTCAGGTCGGAACGCAAGGAACATATTGGAATGTTGTCTGGCCTATCTTGACTGCTGATCATATATTTCATGTGTGATTCGCGGTAGAGTATTCTGGTCTGGCCAAACACAGGAATGGTGGCATATGACATGTCTAGTTGGATATTCCCTTGGAGTTTGGCTCCCAAAGATCGGGATAGAAGCATCTCGTACTTGGGAGGAATGTCTGCCACTACTATATCCATGATCAGATGTTTCGCAGGTATTTGTGCCAGACTGAAACAAAGGTCTTTGATCAAACCCAGGCATTGGACTCTACTTGAATCAAATGAATACAAGTCTTTGTATGGTCTTGTGATTTCCAAGCCTAACCTTTCCATTACTACCTTTGGCATAAGATTATGCGAGGCGCCGGAGTCTAGCATGGCATTGTGGAGGATTTGGTCGTGGATGTTCAAGCTAATGTAAAATGGAAGAGTATTTCCTTCTTGGAATTTTCCCTCTATCTTTGGACCAAACAATACTTCAGGAGTGTCATCAGTGAGATTAATAGTGTTTGCATCATTCCCTAGATTTAAGACTTTTAGTACTTGGGATTTATAAGAGTTTTGGGCAATGAGTTCAGTAAGAGGCATGGTGATCTTGATCTTGGCGATTTCGCCTTCAAAGCTAAAAGGCACTTGAAGTTTAGATATGTTTGTTTCAGCTTTTTCAGCTACGACCTTGTCTATGTTCTGAGTTTGTTGACCTTGTTTAGGGATTTTGTTTGCCATAGTTGTTTCGGTGACTTTTGTAGAAGTACCAGGAGTATCTGAGAGAGGACTAGTTTGGGTAACTTTGGCTTGGCTTTGGTCAGTCTTCTCAACCTTGATTTTGTCACTGCCTACTGCTTTCTTGAGGATGGTATTAGGGACTTTAGCAGTATCTGAGTTACCTTTCTTGGCATTATCTTGGTTTCTTTTGCTTCTAAGGTCATATTGCCTGTGAGCTTCTATAATGGCATTCTGAAAATCTATGGCAGGGTCGTCGAGATCTTCATAGTTGGTCTCATCTTGATCAGGTGAAAAGAACGCTTGTTCTTCTTCTGTGAGGTATACCTCACTCTCATTATCAGATCCTATGAGGTTTAAATGATGTTCATCAAGAGGTTTTGAATCCATGTCATCCTCTTCCACATAGTTTTCATTGAATGGTGGCCTAATCTGTTGGTCGTTTTCCCTAGGTCTATTTTGGGGCTGCTCCCTCCTAAAGTTTTGGTTTCGGTTTCTGTTTGGAGGGTTTGGCTGGTTGTCCCTAATAGGCGCCTTTTCATTGATCTTTTCCCACATTTTGGCCATGGATTTGACTAAGTCATCTATTCTGGGATCTAGGGAAGGTGATGAAGTGGAGACCTCATCCTTGTATGTGACCTTTCTTTCTGATCTAGTCCTGGCCCTTTTTTCTACTAAGTTAGCATCTGCTTTTATGGCTATTTGTTGCATTTCCTCTAAGGTAGGGGGATCCTTATCTCTCAGATGATATGTCATGTCCAGATCGAAACCCTCGGGGAATTTTGCCAAGGCTAGACCAAGTGGGGGTTTGAAATGAGGTGGGAGGGAGTTATATACATTGTTGAACCTAGTACAGTAAGCTTGGACACTTTCCCCATTTTCCCGTTTTAGGCTGTTATATTTTGACAGGATTTGAATGGGGTTTCTTCGGATTTCCCACCTATTTCTGAAGACTTGATGTAGTTCTGGGATATCATGGATACTGTTTGGAGCTAAGCTTTTGAACCATGCTTTGGGTTCACCACCAAGACTTTGTGCGAATATTCTCATTCTGACAGTCTCGTCTTGTACCTCTAGGAATTCATAAGCATCAGTCATCCTACTTATATGCTGTTGAGGTGTGGTGGTGTCTTCTCCAGTAAAGTGTGGGATTTTGTCCTGATATTTGTTTGGGAGAGGAGCCAAGGGTGGTGGCAACACCAAGGGTGCGTACCAGGCTACCATGACGGGAGCTAATGGATGATGTACAAGATGAGGACTAGTAGGCTGAGATGAGGTGGTTTGAACAGTGGTGGTTTGACCAGGTGTGGTGGATGAACTTGGACTAGTGGTCTGGTTTTGAGCAGATCTGGGATGATAGGAGCCAAATTGATAGAGAAGCTGGAAATCAGGAGGAGTGGTGGGTGAAGCTTCTCTAATAGGACTCTGTGGTGGGTCTAGGGGTTCAAGATCGTCAAATTTTATCTTACTATATGATTTGCTTCTGGGAAGAGTTTGTGATGACTCTAATTCAAAAGGTTAATCTAGTAGGATAGTGCGATGTTTAGGTACAGATCTTGCTCTACGGAAGGATCTACCAGTAGCTAGATGGTCAGTTTCGGAAGCTTGCCACAGAATCTTTTCTGGGTCATCTACTATGATAGGGGGATTTGGGTCTGGATGAGATCTGGTGTTGATTCTTCGTGAAGCCAGATTTTAGATCCAGAGTTTAGAGAGAATGGTAATGGTGAATGTTCTGGATGAGTGGTTTTTCTAAAGCTTTACTAAGGCGAAGGATGGTCAAAAAGGGATGGATTAGTGGAGTCGCCAAGTGGAAATGGGTTTTTTTTGTGAAGATAGCTATGGTCCACCACCAGTAACTAATCTGAGAATGTTTTTGGATTTTCTGAGTTTTATGTGCAGCCTATGGTTTGATAAAGTATTCTAGACTTGTTTCAACACTTTGCTAGGGTGATGAGAACAAAAAGAGTTTACTCTAGAAATGGGTCTATGGGCTGCTTGCTTGTTTATGGTACCTAAAGGACCAAAGAGTCTATAAGAGTTTGCTGGACTATTATGTACTCAGTGTCCCACCATCTCTCGCTACGTTAGTGAGCAATGGGATAGGTCTATCGGATAATAACCTAGAGTTTGGTCAAATAGTAAGGCCTACTAGAGGTTAGTGGAGTCGCCAGGTGGATTATCAGTTGTTTTGAGATATACTTGTATGGTCCACCACCAGTACTGTCAAAAACCAATCTAAAGGAGTATTTTGGGGTTTTTTGAGTTTTATGTGCCTACAAGGTTTGGAAGAGTTTTCTTATAACTAACTCATCATTTTGCTAAGATGGTGAAAAAGCTATTTTCTACCCTTCAGAAAATATCTAGATATACTAAGCTTGATTGAGACTTCAAGAGTTACTAAGGTGTACTTAGATTTTCACTAACTCAGAAGGTCCTACTGTGAGTGTCACTATGTTAGTGAGCAGTGGGATAAGTCAATCAGATAGTATTCTTTAAGGTCTCTTAAGGTCTAGGGAATCTAAGTTTTTGTTACTCAGAGTCCCACCGTGATCGCCATTATGTTAGGGTGGCGATGAGGTGGCTCAATGGTAGGTATGCTTAGTTCAAAAAGGGGCTTTCCGTGAGTCTTGCAAGATATTCAGATTAAAATAAACTCAGAAAGGTCCCATCGTGATCGCCATTATGTTAGGGTGGCAATGAGGTGGCTAAATCGGATGGTATTCTAAAATTTAGCAAAGTAGTAAGGCCTACTGGAGGCTAGTGGAGTCGCCAGGTGGATTTTTAGTTGTTTTGAGGTATATGTGTATGGTCCACCACCAGTACTGACAAAAACCAATCTAAGGGAGTTTTTTGGGGTTTTTTCTGAGTTTTATGTGCAGCCTAGGATGTAAGAGTGTTATAAACCTGATTCATCACTTTGCTAAGATGGTGAAACAGAGAGTTTACACTAAATGATTCTAAAGGCTGATGGTTTGAGTTTAGGATTGAAGGACTAAAGAGTCTATCAGAGTTTGCTAGACTGTCATGTACTTAATAAGTCCCACCGTGATCGCCATTATGTTAGAGAGCGGTGGGATAAGTCAGCCAGCTAATATTCTCAAAAGTCTCTAAAGATTAGGGAAACTAAGTTTGTTTAATACTCAGAGTCCCACCGTGATCGCCATTATGTTAGGGTCCCGTGATTTGGCCAATTGGCGAGCCAAATGACGATGTAACATCAAACCAAGCTTTGGAGCCCGAGGACCTAGCCTTCCTGGACTCAGAGAGGGCTCTCTCTATAAATGTAAAAGATGTCGGTGTGTTTACTTATGGTGTTCTGATATTAGGCTAGTTATGAAGTGATTTTTTGATTTTTTGGGGTTTTTTAAGTTCGTGAGGGATAAAACTGATCAAAGACATAAACTGGATAACAAGATGTAGATAAATTGGGCTATGGGGTCAAATAGGTCAAGGAAGCTATGAGATGATGATGTAAGGCTACTGTAGGGCCGATTTGATTCACGGTAGAAGGGATCTTTGGGAAAAATGGGTTAAATGGACAACAAGTTTGTGAAAGACAAGGGATTTCAAGTGTAACTAGTTGATAGCAGACATAAACATGTTATAGCAAGCCATTAGTCATGCTAAATGTAACTATGAGCTAATTAAAACATTGAAATCAAACATTCTAGCCATACATAGAGGTATAAGACCCTCTAACTTCGGGAAATGGCTATCAGACTTTGGGGAAAACACATAAGACAAACTAACAACTTATAAACTACGTCGGAACGCCTAAACATAGTCTCTAAGTCATTGGGCACTTTGACAAACAAGCTTTCATAGTTTTAGGCAAAGGGCTAGATCGGGACTAGGCCTCCTTGGTTCAACAAGATGATCAACTAATCAGTCAAAGAGAAAGTTTTATGGACAGAACTATGGACAGCTTATAGGTAGGCAGGGCACACCATACATCCTACTCAATATGCATAGAACTTGTGAGTAAAACTAGCAAACATTATCCTTTAGTTACTAAAGAGCAGTTAAGAATTCTTTAGCATAACTAAGGAAGAAGAAAACATCAAGCTATGAAGATTCAGGAATTTTGAGGTGCCTCCATGGGCATATCTCAAAATCAATCTCTACTGATCTATAGCAGCAAGAAGCATGTATCATGAATGAAAACTAGAAGACAAAAACAAAGCAAGAAACACTATACCATTCTACCATGTCATGGAATCCATCACCAATCCTTCATCATTCATCAAAAGCATCCAAGAGGCAGTCCAAAAATCATAACACAAGTGTATTCTTCAAATCTCATATGACCAATGTATTAATTCTTCTCTCAAGTTCAGCCTCTGATTTACAATGAAACCCATGGAATAAATAGGCTTGAGGGAGGAAAACCTCATGGAGAAACTAGCTATCCCATTGGCCAAGTCAAAATATCTAAATTTGTCCTTGAGGCTTTGCAAAGCCCAAGGCACAAAATATCCCATAAAATATCTAAAAAACTGCTAAAAATGGAAATTATATTGACTTTACATCATTTCCCAAGCATAAAAATAGCTTAACGCACATTTGGGAAAAGCAGATTTTTTAGGTTCAAAAATTACAAAAATACTTCATATTTATGTCTGAAAAAGGTCCCCTGACTTTCTGGAGGCAATTGGAAGCCTTCCCGATGTCGAAATGAGGCTCATGATGGCTCGTTGGAAAGCCCTCTATCTCTACTTTCCGGTGCAACTAAAACCATCTCAATCTGAGGCCTGAAAGTCATCCAAAACTGTACCTGTGTGCAAAACACCAGGAAATAGCAGACTGCTGATATGGCGGGCAAAATGTGCAAAAAGAGGGCATTTTTTGCCAATTTGAGGGGGCGAATGATCTCCAAATGCTCTGAAAATCGCTGGAGACCTACTCATAGAATTATGGCATCCATCGGTATCATCCTTCTCCCTTGAAAACTCCTCAAACTGAAATGGCGAAATTATGAGTTTTTGACCAAAAACCCCAAAAATGCCAAAAAACAAAAAGTTGCCGAAAAAGGCCCAAAATTGGCATGCATGACCCTCAAGGGTCCATAGCAACATGCTCCGAAGCTGAGGCCAAAATATCAAGGGCTGATATGCTTTTCCCTTCTTTCCGTGCCAGGCGCTTCCCCCTTGCCTTCTTCAATTTCTCTTGTGCTGCCTTTAGTTTGCGCCGGGCAAACTGATTCAGCTTTTGGAAGTGGTGTGTCCTCTTCCTCTACAGCTCTAAATCTCTATTCGCCCTCTCAAGCTTCATTTCCAAATGTTTGTTAGCTCTTTCAAGCCAAGCCTCTTTGTTTTCCTCAATTTCCTGCTCAAGGAGTGCAGTGAGAGGAAAGGCTTGGAGCTGGGCTTGCTCTTCTGCTCTCTGCTTTTCCAAGGCTCTTTTAAGCCCGATGGTCCTAGGCCTCTTCCGCCTAGGCTGGTCTTCCTCCTCTTCATCATCAAACTCACCAATGAGCTCTTCAATTCTTTCTTGCGCCTTAGCTGCTTCTTTCTTATACTTAATCGCCCGTGCCTCATGAACAGCTGTGTGCACACTCATCTGTTTGTTTTTCATCTCCAAGAAATGGTTGAAGTTCCTTGCCCTTTGAAGATCCTCCTATAATGTCTCAATTTTCCCCTCCTTATAGATTAGGAGATTTTCAAGAAGGCGGGCCTCATTATCACTATCATCGCTTTGGATAGGGATAATAGCTAATTCACCTCCATGCTTTGTTCTTTCTCCAACTTTACTTTTGCCTTTGAAAGCCAATCTGGCGCTTTTCCTCCGTGGCATGCTAGAAGGTGTCTTTTTGGGCAATTTCCTCTTGCTAGGAACAATCTTTGTCACTGTTAGGGTGGCAGCTCTAGTCTCTCTTTTCCTTGCTGTGCCGAGCTTTGTTACTTTGAGAGGAGGATGCGCAACTGATTTACCTTTAACATCTTTCCGAACTTGCTGCCCTTCTTGAGGCTGATGGATATCTTCTTCTGGCTGTTCACTTGGCTGCCCCTGTTCGCCAACATTAGCTTGTTGTTCTTCATCAAAGTCTTGTCCAATTTGTGGCTCAAAAGGTAACTCAACTTCCTGCCTAACATGTTGTTCCTCAACTGCTGTCTGCTGTTGTCCCTCATCCTGTATCTGCTGCTGTCCTTCAATATCTAACTGCTGTTGTCCCTCATCATGGACCTGCTGTCCTCCATCCTCTATCTGCTGTTGTCCCTCATCCCTTTCTTCTTGTTGCTGTTCCTCATCCTTTTCTTCTTGCTGCTGTTCACTGCCCTCTCCTTCCTCCTGTTGACTTGGCTGTCCAGTAGTCATTCTGAGCCTTCTAGGTGTAGGCCTACTGGACAAAGGCACTGGGCGATGGACAGGCTGAATAGGAGAAATATGGGCAGGAGGAACAGTGGCAAAATCTGGATGGCTGATGAATAAATCCCATGAAACCTCTTTCTTCTCTAGCTGGTATAGGAATATAATCTTGATCAAAGAATGATGAAAAAGAGAAGGGATTTGCTGAGGTGGGGCCTTCTTTTGGACAGTGGATGCCATTTTCTCTATGCTCTTGAACAAAAAGTAAGGGAGGTTCAGTTGCCTGCTTCTAGTAAAATGCATCAATAAACGAACATGGTAGGCATAAATTCGATTAAACCTCCCTTCACAAGTGAAATATTTCATTATGGCTTTCATAAGCGGAGCATAGCTGTCAAGAAGATATGAAAAAGGGAAGATAGCAGTGACAGCCTCTCTATGTTCAGGCTTGATGAAAGGTGTAATCCTCTAAGTGAAGATGAGCTTGTTTAAACCATTTTTCGCCATGATACGGGATCTTGGTGGCCTTGGACACATACCTTGGAGAAATTTTGAAATCAAGATCTGCCACTTGGAAGTGTTTTTCTTTGAATCTCAGGGCGCACAAGTGTGTTAATGGCGAAAAACTCTTGACCTCTTCTATCTTCTGGCAGAAATCAAGGCAGCCTACTTCATGGAAGTTGAAAAGTACAGAAGGATGAGCATTAATCTCTTCTGTAGAGATGGGCTCATATATTTTATGTGGCCCGCTCCTGTTGACTTGCCTTGGAGGCATTCTGACCTGAAAATGCTTTGGAAGAGGCAAACTGCCTTCACTGTATGTAAAATGCCCTGCTGGATTGAAACTGTGTCAATATGCTGCTTTGACAGAGAGACAATGTGAGGTGGATGGTTTGCAACAAGTGTCTTTGTAATACACAACCTCCTGTTCTCTTAAAACTAGCCTTCTACCTTTGAGTGTACCTCAGCCAGGCAGATTCCTCAATAGGACACCATCAGTAAAGATGAGACAAACTGCTGCGTAGATTTCCTGTATACAGTGTTAAGAAATAATTCTTCTTGTGAGTTTGTTAGAGGCCAATCAACATACTTTTATTTGTGTCTCCAAGACAAAACTCAAATATTAAAACCCTGCTCTTCAGAAAGTGGACCTACTCACCCTTAGAATATCTCTGTCAACAGATTTCTCTAGAAGAGACCAAACAGTGAAAGAAAAAAGGAGACCTAGGTTAGGTGAATTATCAGTGCACAGTGTTTAGGAAAAACACCCTTTACTTGTGAATTTAAGAGATCAACCACCACATCTATATCTCTGTCTCCAATGTTAAATTCCCATCAAAAAAAACTTGCCCTTCAGAAAGTGTCCTGTTCACCTTTAGAAAATCTCTGTCAACAAATTCTCAGTAGGAAATAATACAGTGAAAAAGAGGGGCAGACTGCTAGAAAGAGTTTGCTGTGAGAAAGTGCTAAAATCACCCTGTTCTTGAAGCCTTAGATGTCAACCAATAAACATGTATCTCTGCTTCAAGGTAGAATTTTCAATGATTAACAACCCTGCCTTGTAAAAGTGTGCCAACTTTCAACAAATTTGCATATGTGAAATCAACCCTCAGTGTTATTAAACAGTCATTGACATAATCCTGAGCCAAGATGACAGATCATTAAAGGACTACAGAGTTTTTTGGTAGAAGTTATGTGAATTTCCTCTTTTCAAAAAAATCAATGGCTCTTTATACATGTGACCCTAGCCTTTGGAGGAGAAATCCTTTGTTCCACCTGACAGACCTAAGCCCTGTCTCTATGACAAAATCTTCCTCTACAGCTTCAACCTATAAGTTTCTGCTTGACCAATAACCCTTTCTCCCACTGTAATTTCACTGTTCTCTATGCATGTCACTTTTTTAAACAAAAAACATGCTCATAAATCTAACCCTGGTGTGAGCATACAGAATTTACTGTTTATGGAACAATGGTGACAGTATTGAAACAAGCTTCATGGTTTTAATAATGGTTGTAGTAGCTCATTTCTTCCCCACAATCCAAGCTTCTGTTTAATATGTAAACATTGTTCTTGGTAGAAAAACCATCTGCCCTATCTGAAATTTAACTTGTGTCAAAATAAGCCTGAAGAACAAAACAGTTAAGTTTGAAAAACTCCTGAATACATGGCCCTTTCTGTAGTTTATAGTTTTAATCTCTGCTCCTTGATTGCTTTGAAGGTGTAAGACCCTTGGTCCCTTGACTAATGGAGGTGAAACAAGCTGTTCTTAGCTTCAATACCAACTTTTCCTGTAGGTGCCCCAAATACCATAACTAACATCTTATCACAGTTTTATACTTCGAACTATCACAAAGCCTAATGATAGATATGGTGATGTAGCAGAAAAAACGAAGTCAAGCCATTCTCTTTATTTTGACCCTCACTTTGCTGGGCATTTTCTTAACATATATATTGATATAAACCAGGTCAATCTCGACAATTTATCTCACACCATAACTAAACAAGCAGGGCTTTTTTTTTTAAAACTTTATGCCACTTAGAAATTGGTTTCAAGTGAGAATTCATATGAGAATACCTTGAGAATATAATGGAGGGGCTCACTGACAAGTTTAGTCCGGATCCGAGGCGTTGAATGGCTTAAAAAGGTCAAAGAAGGTGAGCGACGTGCTGATGCCGTGGAGTGCCGCGCCGAAAAAGTTGTCGGGTCGGGCAGTCGGGTGCCGTGTACAGGCGCGTCGCTCGTTTGTACAGGCGCGTCGTGCCAACACTGACCGCCCGTGTAAAACCGCCTCCAGGCGCGTCGCGCGAAACAGCAGGCACGTCGCGCAATGTAAACTTGTACAAACTTCTTCAATTTCACCTGGAACTTTCCTTGCTTGATGCCAAGGGTAATAAAAAGACTTTGTTTGATTTGAAAGTGGGAATGCGCCTTTTCAACCTTACTCCCTCGATATATCAAAATCCCAACGGTCAAAAATTTTAAATGTAATATGAACACTCGGTTGGGTTTTGTAAGGTGAAAACAGTCTTTTTAACCCTTTTTCACAATACTCCTTGGCGTATTTGCAAAACTGAATTCATAGTCTGTGCATGCATTTGAAGGTTTTCGATGCTTTTGGACTGTCTAATCAATGGACCAACCCCTTTATGAAAACAAATATAGCCTAAAGCCAGAACTCTGTTTTATGCACAATTGTTCAAAGGGTGATTTTTTCCAGTTTTGTCCCTTGGGTGACATTTCAACACCGAATTTTTAAACTTTGAAACATAGCTCCACAACCTTCATATCATCTCTGTTTATTGAATACTGGAAATTTGTTTTGTTTCAAACTATACATAACACTGGCTGTCCATGAAAACAACTTCTTTGCCTATATATAAACTGGTATACTTATTCACCATGTCCATCCTGGGAACTAAACCTGAAATGCCTCCCACTACTTGTGATGTATATTCTGAAAGGGAAAATTATGGACTAGGAGGAATAGGTCCCTTTGAAATACAATTATCATTTGTTCTGACTAGTGTATTGACCTTTTATAATAGAACCATTGCCAAAGCTTAACTCTGTCCACTGTTTTACATTTTCTCTTTTGCAGGTGACACATTGTAGCTGATTTCTTTTTATTCTTGCCAAATTCTTCAAAACCAGATGATGACTTGTGATAAAATGTGCTTACTGTTCCTTGCTTTGAAGACATGCCTCCTCCTTTTAAGCTTGGTTTGAGAGAATCCTGTAGATGTCTTTTGATTGGATTTGTAATAGTGAAGTGCTTCATGGGTTTTGAGTGCTGTTCCAGAGCTACGGAAACATATTTCCAGAACCTCTGTCTTAATCTGCTGAAGGTTATTTGATGAGCAGGTTTTGACAAAATCTTCTTCTTATACATTGTGTCAGTCTCTGCTTCCAGGTGATCCATGAGTTCCTTTTTGGATTGTAAGTGCCATATTTTGCTTGCATCCCTTCATACCATATTTTCTCTGTTTACTTAAGAGGAGTTCCCTTTAAATTTCCTGGCATGTGACAGTGAGGTAACTGTGTGGCTTCTTCCCCTAAGGAAAATGCCCTTTTTGTATCAATGGCCTGCACAGTCAATATTGTCTCTTGTCCACTATAGGTATAGTTTGACAGAAATTTTCTTATGGATAGGAAAAACAATATATTTGAATCATAAACCCTATATTTCACCTGTGTACAGACTTCTATTTACTTTCTTTGTATCCTTCCACTGCACCTTAGACCAATCAGTCTTCAACAACATCCAATGCTTTGGCCATCTGCTCATAAATGGAGGAGGCCCTTCAATGAGCAAAGTATCTGAGGATTATGTGATAATGCTGCATGTCAAGGATTTGTTTGGATTTATGATGGTAAGCAAACAACTTAAAAAAAATATCAATATTGGCACCTCTGCTTGCAATCATCACTGTGTTTCAGAAAAACCCTAGCCAATAGTGTCACTGTCTTCCTGCACTGCTTTGAGGGTGACTGAAATGTCATTATTTGCTTTGGTCATCTCATAACAAACTATTTGAAAGACAGTCTCTGTGACTATGAAGGTCAGCGCCCTTTGAAAAACAAACAACTTTTCTTCTGCTGTGTGATGACATGATCTGTCAGCATCTTTACAATTTGGTTTTGTGGGGAAAGCAAACTGCCTATGATTAGAATTGTTTTAACTCATGATATGCCTCTCTAAAGTTTCATCATTTCACATGATTTGAAAACTTCTCATGACTTCCTTCACAAGACCAAACTCTGTTTTCCTTTGAATTTTCATACTTCAGACTTTATCCCTGTCATGATCATCACTCACATTCAGAAAACCTGGAGTTATTGTTTCACTCTTCAGTAAAAGGAAAACCTGGGTTTCTGCATTCCTTTAAGTCAATACTGGCCAGCGCCCTCTGCTTGTAGATGAAGGAGGTGCCCTAACCCTCTGCTTGTAAATGAAGGAGGTTCTGGGCCATGACAACTTACCAGTTTGCTGAGACAGTGGTGTATTTCTCTTACTGTGATGCTGTAAGGTCTTGATGAGTGGCTCTCTGTTTTGCAGACATATCTCAGGTTCATGCTACATTTAGAAGCAGCTGTTCCTCTAACTGTAGATTCAAGAATTTTCTCCTGATATGAAGTTATATTTGCTGTTCTTTGCAGAATCCATAAAACATTATGAAATACCTAATAGTCAGCTTGAGATTGGGGTTTATGCAGTGCTGAGACCTAGGGATATAAGTGGCGCGACTTAGAGCTGTTTGTCAATTTCATTTGCAGAGTGGGAGGTCAGTCATGGTTGGTCTGTAACAGATGGAGGCTTTTTGGCTTTTTGATGATTTCCAAGGGTAAAATGTCTTAAAGCGCCACTTCCTAACATAGGGGAGACTTTTGAAACAGACTTGGACCTTTCCTTTTGGAGCTGATGGGCAGACCAGTAGGGCTGAAGCTTAGGAAAAATAGTGATAATGGATTTTAACTTTGACAAGGGCGGACTGAAAAGTAGAAAGGCGAAAAAAGTTTTAGGAGGGTTTTCTAGATGACATATTGACATAAGGAAAACAGTTTCTAGAAAACTCAGCTGTAGATATAGTCATCACTAACATGTAAAAAATACTGATGGCTAACAGTGTCCAAATAGGTCTAGAGTTAAATGACCTCTGACCTGATCTATAGACAGAATTGGATGACTCTCCTCCTTTCACTTTCTTTCCTTATTGTTCCATTCCACCAACATATTTTAGGATCCAAGGCTTTAGATGACTAGCCCAACTGGAAGCTTGCACATTGATTACCAAGTAAAACCTTTCTTGACTCCATTGCCCAATGGACTTGACATTCCATGGATTATCTCTCCTTGCCTAAATTCCTCTTTGCTCAGCCTTGTCTCATTGAACCCTTCCTTCCTGATTCCCAACAACCAAAATCAAAATAAAATAAACAAACCTTATGCCTATAACTAGCCTAATATCTCAAACATAGAGCTTCAAAGACATATACCTTTGACTCATATAGAGAGATCCCTCTCTGGACCTAGGAGGGCTAGATCCTAAGGTCTGAAAGTGGTTCTGATGTTGTCTCATCTTTTGGTCTTGCCAATCTAGCCAAAACATGGGAACCGCAACATGCTCCTATTTAATTCATGTTTTCTTGTATTATCATTTTTTCATATTTCTATTCAGTAGGACAGAAATTTTAGGCTCAGAAATGTTGTTTAGAGGCACCTTAGTTCTGTTTGTCCTTCACTGCTTCTATGTTTTCTCCTGCTAGGTCAGTTTAGAGAATTCTTAGTTTCTCTCTAGACCCACTTATGCTTGTTTATCTTATGAGTGATTCAATACAGTAGATATAAAATATGTTTTATGGTCAGCCCTGCTTGTTTGATGTTACTTAAACATTGTTCTTAATATCTTTCTTTGAAGTATCACTGATTAGGTTTAGTCAAAGATGTTTATGTTTTGATCATGCCCTTTGTCCATTCTTGAAAGGTTTCCTTGGCGGTATTTATAGCTCTGATCAATGATGTTTAGGAGTTCCCTCTTCTTTGATCTATGTTATATTTCTATCTTAAATGTTTTATAATCTTGAAGATGAAATCACTAGAAGTTATACAAGTTTCTTTCCTTCTATAGTTCACTGAATTGTTTGTCTTAAATGCTTATTTTCTTGAGTATAATCAAAGAGTTATTGGTTTTCCCTGTCTTATGATTACTTCTTTATGCTGAGTAGTGTTAAAGACCTTTCTTGTTTAAAGGTATTTGTTCAAGGATTCTTAACTACCCTTTTGCACCTACTATGTTCACAAACTTGATGTTCATTTCATCTCACCCAAACCTTAAAGATCCATTTGACCATGTTAGATTTGCCTTGTGATGCACCCTGATTCATTGTTGAAATGTCCATGACCTTTTATAGACTCCATAGCCCAATGACTTGAAAATCTCTCACTCCATCTATTCTACTTGATCACTACCCAACCCAAACAAACAAACAAACCCTAAACTTAACAACTAGCCTAAAATCAAACCCTAAAAATCAAACAAGTTCATATCCTTTGCACAAAATAGAGAGAGCCCTCTCTAAGTCCAGAAAGGGTAGGTCCTAGGACTCCAAAGAGTGGTTTGATGTTAACCTTTTTCATTTTGTCATTGCCAATATGCCAAATTACGAGGACCTAACATAATGGCGATCACAGTGGGACCTGAGTAAGAAACAAACTTAGACATCCTTGAAGAACTCAGAAAGCCTCTGTAAAACTTAAAAAACTCAAGTGTTAGCCAAGAGTACTATCTAATTGATTCACCATACTAGCAACATGATGTCTCAACTAGACAAAACTCATTAAAATCTTAGTGTTGTATAAAGAAACTCAGAAAACCCCAAAAACATCTCTAGAGTGGTTTTTGTCAATTTTTGGTGGTGGACCACAAGTATATATCCTTGAAGCAATAAAAAAACATCCACCTGGTGACTCCACTAGCCTCTAGTAGGCCTACTAACTTCACTACCTTTCATACACTCACCTGGGAATGCACTAATCATTCATAACAATCTAAAACCCAGTCACTCTTTGTGTGAGCTTAGTATCCTTATAGACAGGTCTATTTTCAAGACACTCCTAAAGCTTCAGCCTTTCTGCATTATTGAGTTTGAAATTTGGCTTCAAAAAGGATTAGCACTGGATCTCATCCTGAACCTAACCCTCCTACCATAGTTGATGACCCAGAAAATATTTTTTGGAAAACTTCTAGGGCCCAAGATTCAACTACTATTAGGACCATTCACAAAGCAAGTTCTGTCCCTGAAAACCTCACAACCTTGCAAGATCCCTAGTTTGACTTATACCATAGAAAGAACCCTTTTAGGACTAAGTCTCAGAGTGGGATCAACTCGACAGACCTTGAGCCCATAGATTTACAGTAGAGTCCTAGTAGAGAAGCCTATCCTTTCACTCCTCCTGATTTTTAGCTTCTCCAAAACATTGGCTCTTTCCATTCCAAATCTTCTCAATCTTATTTTGTTGGTCCAAGTACATCTACCACCCCCATTCACACATCCACTGTGCAAACCACTCCACTTCACCCTCCACCTCCTCTCACAAACCCACCTCTCACAAACCCTCCTTCGTTTCATTTACCTCCAATCATGGCAGCATGGTTTTCCCCATTAGTTCTACCCCAACCTTTAGTACCCATGCCTCAAGACTACCAATCCAAAATACCTCACTTTACCGGAGCTAAATCTACCACTGCCCAACAGCATATAGATAAGATGAATGATGTGTTTGACTATTAGGAGATAAAAGAGGAGACCATAAAAATGAGGATGTTTTCCCAAAGCTTTCTAGGAGAAGCCAAGAAATGGTTTAGAAGCTTGACTCCTAACAGCATACATGACCTCCCTTCCCTCTATCAGAAATTCATAAACAAATGGGAGATTAAGAAAAACCCTCTCCAAATCCTTTCAGAATATAACAACCTTAAGAGAAATATTGGGGAAAGTGTCCAAGAATATTGAATTAGGTTCAATAGTGTGTACAATGCTCTCCCACAGCACATGAAGCCCCTACAAGGCCTAACACTAGTGAAATTTCCAGAAGGATTTGATCTAGACATAACCTACCAATTGAGCGAAAGAGACCCCCTAACTTTAGAAGACATGCAAAGTGGAGCTGTGAGTGTAGAGGCCAACCTAATTGAGAAAAGGGCTAAGATGAGGTCAGAAAATAAAGTCACATACAAAAATGAAACCATGACCTCCACATATGATGCCAAGATTGACAAGCTAGTGAGGGTAATGGAAATAATGATGGAGAGGATCAACTTGAATGAAAGAGAACCTCCTAGGGAAAATCAACCAAATCCCCAAAATAGAAATAGAAATTATAACTTCAGAAGAGACCCTCCCCAAATCATACAAAGGGAAAATGACCAACAGATTAGGCCTCCTTTCCAAGACAATTATGTGGATGAGGAGGAAAGAGAGACTGAACATCCAGAAGAAACCCATGTAAATTTGATAGGCTCTAACAATGAGGGTGATGTTTTCTCACAGAACAAGAACAAGGGTTCTTTTCCTCAAACCAAAATTATAGAAAAAACTATGAGGAGTTTGAATAATATAAATTAGAATTTGAAAATTCCATAATGGAGGTCCATAGGCAATATGATCTTAGTAGTAAGAAAAACTAAGAGGCCTCCAAAACAAACAAACAAGAAACTACTGTTAAAAAGACCCCTATAAACATAATGAAAAAGACAGCAGAGAACACAATCACCATGGCTAAGAAATCTGATCCGAACAAAGACAAAATCAACCAATCAAATGGTGACCCAAGCTATCCTAGTACATCAACTAGTGGCCCTGGTAAAACTGCTCTAAATGACAATCCTAATAAAACTTAGCAAACCAAAATGGCTAAAAAGGTTATGTGTGACAAAAATGATGTAAATATACCAAAATCACTAGCACCTTTCAGTTTTGAGGGTGAGATTTCCAAAATCAAAATAAGCATACCCCTTGCTGAACTAGTAACTCGGGATGTATATAGGTCCCAAATTTTAAAATCTTTGAACATAGGAAATGACACCGACACTCTAAACTTAACTGATGACAAACCAGAGTTGTTGTTTGGACCTGAGGTAGATGGAAAATATCAAGAAGGATTTGTTCCTCCTTTCTATGTTATCCTAAACATTCATGACAAAATCTTGCACAATGCTATGCTAGACTCTGGTGCCTCACACAATCTCATGCCCAAGGTGGTGATGGATAGACTAGGCCTAGAAATAACCAAACCTTACAAGGAATTGTACCCTTTCGATTCGAGTAGACTCAAATTTTTGGGTCTAATCAAGGATTTGTGTGTCAATCTGGCACAAATACCTGCCAAAAGCTTAGTCATGGACATTGTAGTGGCTAACATTTCCCCCAAGTATGGCATGCTTTTATCTAGATAGTGGGGAGACAAGCTTCAAGGGAATCTCCAAATGGACATGCCCTATGCTACCATCTTGGTCTTTAACCAAACAAGGAGATTGTACCGGGAATCACACATGAAATATATGGATAGCAGCCAAGATAGGCCAAACAACACCCCTCTTTATTCCATCCATTTAGACCTTGACTCATTTATCTTGTATATTGAAGATGAAATTGAGGAACAAGTAAATGAACTTGAGAAAGATCTACGCATACCAGAATAGTCAAACGAGACATTGAATGAAGAAATTGAAAGCCAAAACTCTAGCAGCCTTGAACAACAACATAATGGCGAAGTTGAACTTGAAACACTTTGGAACATGAGCCTTGATGGCTGTTGTGGCAAAGCTGGTGCAGGAGCTGGTGTTTGGATACATAACACCAATGAAGGCCACTCCTATAAACTAGACTTTCAATGCACTAACAATATTGCAGAGTATGAGGCCCTTCTCCTTGGTTTACATTTGCTAAGAGACATAGGAGCCAAGAAAATTTTTGTACAAGGAGATTCCGAGCTGATCATTAGACAAATCAAGGGTGAATATTCAGCCAAGAATCCTAGGCTAAGAGAGTATAGGAATGCAGCCTTAGACCTCTTGAATTTTTTTGACAAGTATGAACTTACTTCCATTCCTAGAGCTCAAAACACCCTTGCCAATGAACTTGCCTTTGCTACCAGCACTTGCAAAGTACCCCATGCCAATAAACAATACACTCTAAAAGTAAAAAACAGGCCTACAGTACCTGAAAACATATATTACTGGCAAGTGTTTGAAGGTGATAAACAAATTGATGATTTTATGCAATCTAAAAATGAAATTTTAATACCAAAACCAAGCCTAGAACATGAAAAAGAGTGCTCAAGTGAAAAACAAACAACAAAAATAGAGCCATTTCCTAATGCTAATGTAAATATGCTAGGACACTTTCATAAGGTAGAATTTTTTAGGGACCCGGATCAAAATGACCTCGACGTGTTACAATGCAAAGATGATTCATTACCAAGAGGTCTTACCCCTTTAGAAGAGTTGTTTGACTTTAATGATGTTGCTAAAAAGCCAAAAATAGGAACCACCGAAACTGATGTAGAAGAGTGAAACGTAGGTAGCATAGAAAAACCCAAAATGATCAAGTTGTCCAAAACTCTCCCTCCTCACATAAAACAGAAATATATAGAGTTTTTCAAAGAGTTTAAAGATATTTTTGCAAGGGGGTATGAGGACTTGAATTCCTATGACACAAGAATTATTCAACATAAAATTCCTCTCAAGGAAAATCAGAAACCATTCAAGAAAAAATTGAGAAGAATAAATCTCATCCTAGTACCTCTAGTTGAAAAAAAAAAAAATAAGATGTATGATGATGGTATCATAGTCCCACTTAGGTGCTAAGAATGGGTTTCTAACCTTGTGTCAGTAAGAAAGAAAATAGGGGAGATTAGGTTGTGCATAGACTTTAGAAACTTAAACAAAGCATCCCTAAAGAACAAATACCCTTTACCCAAAATGGATCATATACTACAAAGGGTGGTAGGTTCTAAGAGAATATCATTTTTTGATGGCTTTTTGGGGTACAATCAGGTACTAGTATTGCCAAGTGATCAGCATAAAACCACTTTCACAACACCTTGGGGCACATTCATGTATGTAAAAATGACATTTGGGTTTATGAATGCGGGGGCTACTTTTCAAAGAGCCATGGACATAGCTTTCTCTGAAGACATAGGTTACTTCATAGTGATATACCTTGATGACATCATTGTCTATTCTAAAAATGATGAAGAACACCTTGTTCATTTGCAAAAGGTCTTTCAAAAATGTAGGAAGTATGGCCTATCTCTGAATCCTAATAAAACATTGTTTGGTCTTAAAGAAGGAAAACTCTTAGGCCACATCATTTCCGAAGAAGGGATAAAAATAGACCCCAAAAGGATTGAAGGTATACTACAAATCAGTTATCTTAGAAACATTAAAGAGCTACAATATTTCATTGGAAAGATAAAATTCCTGAGAAGGTTCATTCCTAACCTTGTTGAACTCCTAAGAAATATCATAAACATGTTGAAAAGAGAAGTACGTGTGAAGTGGACCATGGAAGCCAAAAAATCCTTTGAGTTGGTAAAACAAGCACTCACCCATACAATGGTTCTAATCAGCCCCAACTTTACCAAAGATTTCTTCATTTTCTCCTTTGCATCAGAACATACTATTGCTACAATACTGCTTCAAAAGAACATGATGGGATGAGAAAAACCCGTAGCTTTCTTCAGTAAAGAATTGAGGGATGCAGCTCTAAAATATAATATCATGGAGAAACAAGCCTTTGCCTTGGTCAAATCATTGAAAGACTTTAGAGTTTACATTTTTCATTCCCATATCATAGCTTTTGTTCCACATACAATTGTTAAAGACATTCTAAATCAAGACCCGGATGGTAAAAGGGGTTATGATTTGGAAATCAGACCCACTAAACTGGTTAAAGGACAAGGACTCGCAAAGCACATGGTTGAATCAAATTTTCAAGAATTAGACATGAATATGATTGCTGCATTAGAAGAACAAGATAAATTCACAGCTCCACCCATTGAAGAATTATTTTTGATTTCATCTTGGTATGCTGATATTTTATATGTGCTGCTTTATCTTAATGCTCCTCCTACCTTATCCAAAACGAAAGCTAGATTCTTGAAACAAAAGGCTTTAAATTTCTGCATCATAGATAAAGCTTTGTATTGGAGAAATTCTCTTGGCATATTTCTTAAATGTTTTCTTGAAGATGATGCAAATAGAATTATGCATGAGTTTCACAAGGGAGAGTGTGGAGGTCACCTCTACTAGAAAACTACAACTAACAAAATCCTTAGAGATGGATACTATTGGCCCACTCTTTTCCCTGATATACCCAATCTAGTTGAAACTTTCCATAAATGCCAGATATTTGATGGCAAGAGAAAATTACTCCCTTTTCCTTTGCATCCTATCAGTGTTGAAACTCCTTTTCAACAATGGGGTTTAGATTTCATTGGCGAAATCCACCCTGCCTCATTTTCCCAACACAAGTGGATTCTCACTGCTACTGATTATTTCACCAAATGGATATAATCCATCCTTTCAAGGAATGTTACCAACTAAATCATCACAAAATTCCTTGAAACCAACATCTTGTCTAGATTTGGCTGTCCCAAAAAGATCATCACCAATAATGCTGCAACATTTAAGTCCAAGAGAATGGTGGACTTCTGCTACAAGTATCACATCACACTAGGGCACTCTACAACTTATTACCCTCAAGGTAATGGATTAGCTGAGTCATCTAACAAGATTTTGGTGAAAATAATCAAGAAACTGTGGGAAGAGAACAAAAAATCATGGCATAGAAAACTTATGCATGCACTCTGGGCTGATAGACTAACAACTAAGAAATCTATCAATATGTCTCTGTATCAGCTAGTGTATGGCATGGATGAAATTTTCCCAACATCTTTGGGAGTTCCAGTTATGAAACTTATTCAAGAGGCGCAATCAGAAGAAAATGACATGAAAAGAAGGTGAACCAAACCATTCATTTGAAACAATCAAGGGAGGAAGTTTACAACAGAAAACAAGCAGTGCAAGAGAAAATCAAGAAGATCTTTGACAGAAGAACCAAAGAAAATGATTTCCAAATTGGAGATAAAGTTTTGAAATGGGATTCAAGGAGAGAAGACAAAGGAAAACATGGCAAGTTTGAAATTTTGGGGAAAGGTCCTTACATCATTCATTCAGTTAGAGGTAACAATGCTTTCTTTTTACAAGAGCAGGATGGAGTAGAGGTATTTGAAGGTCCTGTCAATGGAAAGATGCTCAAACACTATTTCTGTCAAATTTCCTAGTTTTAAGCTTTCATTCATTGTACATAACATTGATTGATGAAAAATTAGAAAAACAAAAACACAAAAACAGAAAAAGGAAGTAAAAGAGGGCAAGAAAATAATAGGTACATCCCCACACCCAAAAAAGAGTGTTGTTAAAAGTGTGCAAGCCTAAATGCCACTACTAGTTCAAAAGAAAGGATCTTTTTGAGTCATCTAGCCTAATCATGACTAAACATGTTTTAAATTTCTGCTGATAGGTTAGTAAAAGAAGACTTATCAAACCATTTAAACTTGACTTGTCAGTATATTAGATTAGGAAAATATTGTTGGTTCTTAAAGCACAAATATGAACCAAAGAAAAAGATAGGGATGCCTAACAAATTATAGATCACAACCCTCATACTTTCTAGTTTTGATTGTACAAAAATAATGTCTGTGTGCAGCTTTTACGAATGCCACAGCCCATGGAAAATCAGATTGCTTAATCCTGGTTTAGTCATGTTTTCAATTTCATGTCAGTAGATTATAGAAGAAAATTTTTTCAAACAGCTTAATCTTGACAAAAAAGTAGACTAGGTAGAGAATAAGAGAGTTCATTAGCCTAATTTGAACTCTTAGGAGCGATAGGAGTACGAGTAGATAGTTTTTGTTTTATGCTTTCAAATAAGAAAGAATGTCAAGGGTTTGCCAATCCAAGTGCACCCAAAGGAAGAAAAAATGTTAGACAAAGTAGGATGGGTAGGTGGGAATGAGGTTGAAGCAATCATGTTTTCAGATTTTTTGAAATCATACCTTCAAGGGAACATCAGCAAATGAAGGAAATAAATCTGCAAAGTGCAAGTAAGGCATTGGTCTTCAAAACTCAGAGATTTGAGATTTGAGGTCTTGGACACCTCCTGAAAAGGAGTTTCCCTCCCCAAGTGGGGCCACTGTTAGTCATCAGTAATTTTTACTATCTGTAGATGAATAAATATCAATCCTAGATTTCTAAAAACAAGATTCCTGAATATTGCGAGTTTTAGAAATCTCACTGCCTTCATTATCCTTATCACAAATTTTTCATTATTCTACTATTTTACCATTCCATGGTTAAATTTCCATTCCTAAAGGGGCCCTCATGGGCTTATGCCACTCATCTATATCCTATTTTCCCACCTATAACCCCAACACTCTTTTTTTCCTTTGCCTCGCTCCTTCACTTTTCATCTAGGGTTACCAATCAACCTATTCATTCCCATGTTCATCAGGTTCCTCAAACCTTGATGGTCTCAAAACTACCTCTGTAGGTTATTTAGATCAATCAAGTACATCAATTTCTATATATTCAAATACATCAATTGGTCAAAAACTCTGTTTTTACACTATTAAGATCCCAAGCCTAATTTTAGTCAAAGACCAAGTTAAAACCCTCCCACTAGATAATTAGGGTTTTCATAGGTTGTAGGGCCATCATTGGTATTTTAAGCTCTGATTTTCTTGTGCTAGAAGCTGGTTCAAATGAAAAACAAAATCAGTACATGGTTGTTAAGAAAGATCAGAAAATATCCTAAGAAGACCACCTTGTCAAGTTCAAGTTTTGCAAAAGCTAACTGTGCATTTTGACATTTCTGTAGGAGTATTAAAGTGACTAACAACAGAGAATTGGTAAGGTAAGAGGTTTGCTCCTCAATGAAGATATTCAAAGCAAAGATAAAGGGAGCAGTTTCTGTTCGAGAAGAATCATGGTTTCTAAGCCTGGTTGGGCCAGCAATGTGCCAAGCAGGGATCTAGTGTAGCAAATCAAATTAAGAAAGCATCCCATAAATCTATGGTTTTGGTAAGATTGTCAAAAAGGTAAAATGAAGATGTTAGACCTCCATGATGATAGCAGAAAGAACATTTTAAAGGGCTACCATGTATGTCATCCCAGAGTTTGCCAAAGTGAAATTCCTCACTATTTCAAAGGACAAAGAAGTAAAGAATATCAGTGAGAAGAGGATCAAATTCTCATTTTAAGTTACTCACACTCAGTGGTAAAAGGGATAAAAACAGAGTGTTGAGCTCTAAGAGGGAAACCCAAGGTGACTGTAAGGTTGCTGTTGTGTAGTTGAATATATCAAACTTCAAGAATATCAAAAAAGGCTAAGTCAGTATCTTATGGCACCTACAAATCAGAAGTGGCCAAAAGAGAAGGTAGCAAGCATGATTTTAATTCTATAGTGCTTATCAAAGGTGAGTTTATCATGCCTAAGGATCAATGAGAAAGTTGAAGACAAAGTTTTCATTCACCTGCCAAGCACAAAGTAATTTGATCTTCAAGGTAAGAACAAAGGAAGTGTTGAAGATTCTTCTTTATATTTAAGTTCCTAATGTTGTCAAGGGTAAATTTATCATGCTTCAAATATCAAAGGGATGAGCCTTTTCAAGGTTCTCATAATCACTTGTCAACAAAAGAGTTAAAAGGCATAAATAAGCTAAAGGGAAGTTAGTTTTACCATTTAAGAAAACCTACTTACAAATAGTGCAAAGGGTCAGTAAGAAAAGGTGAGAAAGACAAGTTTAATATTATGATGAAAAACATAAGAAGCTTGGAAGATCCTCCTAAGTGCAACCCCTAGAGGAAATATCAAATGAATATGTCAAACTCCCAAAGAGAAAAGGCTAAGTAATTTTTTTGTTCACCTGCAAAAAAAGGGTAAAAGAAATATCAGTGAAAGGTCAAAAGGCTTGAAAAACATTAGAAAAGTGTGTTTTACATTTAAAATTAATTTTATAAACCTATAAAGACCCTCTCCACCCTTCAGAAACTCATTTTTCTCTTAGAAATATCATCAAAGGAAGTCAAAGAGAAAATTGTGAGTTTCTGGAAAATTTGGGCAAGTTCAGAAATGTTGCACGCCTGGGCAGTTTCCTCGTGCAAAATAGCTTTGTGTTGCATGCCTGTAAGTGTGCGCTGCATGTTTACCCATGCAGGCTCAGTACCCCATTCAAACACCATGTTCAGCCTTGCCCGGAAGGCTCGATAGGCCTCACACCTGTTCAAACACTGCGCGTTTAGCCATTCAACACGACCCGATAGGCCCATGTCGCTGCGCGTTCAGCGCTGCACCTTCTGGAAACTCGATTGCCCATTCACGCTCACCACTTCATGTTCCGCACTACGCATTCATCGTTATGCCCTCAGTTGACCTGGCAGCGCATTCAGCCACCCGACAGCATGTTCAGGTGTTGCACTTTTGGCCAAGAGGGCCTTTGCACCTGTTCAAATGCCCTCAAAATCGCTCCAGGTCATCATCAAGGGTCCTCAAAACATATTTGAGAGGTAATTGGATGTCAGGCCTTTCTCTAAATCATCTTTGGTGATTTTTTATTGAGGGAATGAAAACCTAAGGAGGAAAACCTAAGTTCATGATGAAACACTGATTAAGCCTTCCTTCACTTGCAAACAAAGAAATATCAGTTGAAACAAGGGTGAATTAGGGTGGTTGGAGTGGTTTGAAATTGATTATCCATAGAAGCTAAAAATAGCTCTTTCCATCATATTTCCCTTTTTCATTTTCAGTTTTACATAAGTTCTAAGTGTGTCCAAGAAGATTTTTTGTGTACAAGTCAGTAGAGTGGTCATCAAGTTTGTCTCCCTTTACCTCTTACTCACAGTCATACACCCTACCCTCACTCATTTACTCCTCCACTTGCAAAAAACTTCCTTTTTTCATCACCATCGCATTTACCCTCTTCATATAATTTCACAAGCAGAGTTAGGGTTTTGGTTTTCAAGGCAACAATGAAATCAAAATTTCAAGGGAAGATAATAGTGACAGTGGTGAGGTAGGCCAAGTGCCAAGAAGACATCAGCGCAGAGGTGGAAGAATAAATAGGTTTGAGCCACTTAACACCATGGAGTTGATGGCCTCTCCTATCATAGTTTCATGTTCCCAAAATGTGGGGTGTTTTAACTTTTGTGAAAGAGTATAATAGGTACAAAGTCATCTTGAGCTGACCAGGGTTTTTATTCCTAACCTACATGACAATCAAGTAAATTTAGCAGGGGTAAATTTTGAGCTATCTTCAAATACCATTTCTATGGCCACTGGGATACCTAGTGTGGGAGAAAGGTCGTTCAAGTAGGCTAATTTGGACCTGAGCCTTTCCTAAAACCTAGATACAAAGATGACTGCAAATCCATTTTTCCCTTTTCACATTTTCTGGAGAGATATGTGCCCTTGATGAGAATCATTATGAAATATTTTACATGTGAGGGAAGGTTTTCTAGGCTTTATTCATACCACATAAGATTTCTCATGCACTTCACTAGGGTAAATATGCTACATTTTCCCTATTATCTCTATAGGAGCATTGATAAGATGTCTTATATTGTGCAAAAGAGACACCATTCACAATAAATGCAGAGCCTCTTTCACCATTCTCTCATCAAGATGGTCGTAATGCATCAATTAGAGTAGAAGGGTATTCCATGTGAGGTTTTCATTTCCCATGAGGTCTTCACAAACCCACAACCCCATCCTCAACAGAATGTGCCATCATCATCTCATCCTCCTATCCTAACTCCTCCATCATCTACTGATGAGCATGTTTTGCCATCCACCCATGTGCCTTCACCTCAAGACAACCTTCTTTCCTCACCTTCTCCCAATGCATCAGGCAATGAACAAAGTGGAAATGAACAATCAAGTGACCATGAAGGAAAAGGCAATCATAAATCAAGAAATGATGAATAAGAGGACATTAAAGAGGAAGAAAATGAAGAGGCAAAGGGTATTGATGTTAGCAGGGAAGAAACATATGATGAAGAGAGTGCAGAAAGCATGGAAATAGAAGAAAATGAGGATGTTAGCAATGATGAGGAAAGAAGAAATGAGGAGGAACATAGAAAGAGCATGAAAGTGAAACTAAGAGCCATAATGACAGTGGAAATATCAGAGGGCAGCTTGGTGGGCATAGTGGGCCAGGTAGCATTGTGGTGAATGGGATCATTAATCAACTGACGGAAATCGGGGAGGCTGAGGCCTGCAATGTACAGCAGCACAGGGGTGGCCGGAGTAGTGGTTGTGATGGTTCCGCTAGAAGTAGGGCCGGCATTGGGGCCGGGAGAACCGCTAGCGTTGAGTACACAGTCGAGACATGAGTGAAAGGTAAAGGGGGAGAACGGAAGGAGGAGGGGGGGACTGATGAATCGAGAGGAAGAGAGTCGGAGTGCGGACTCGAAGGTCCATGACTAGAAGCTTGACGAGGCGGTGAGCTGGAGTTGATCGACAAGGCGAGGGTGAAGGCCAAGGAGGCTCCGGGAAAGGTGCCTTGGGGGCGCAATGATGCCAGGAAGAAGGAAACCGACAAGGGCAGAAAGGGACAAAATCAAGAAGGTCAAGGGCAGAAAAGGTGCAGTGACAATTGATTTTAGAGTCTTTGCCAGGCGGTGTAAACCAGACGCTTCTTCACTTAGGGTCAGTGTGTGGTGTGTGTTAATTTTAATTTTTAAACCCTTTCCGTTGTTTGAGAGCAAGAAAAAAGGGTGCTACGTAGCTGAAAATAAACCTACAAAGAACAGAATAAAATGCGGAAATAACAGAAAAAGAACGGCTACGTATGCATCTATCTAACCCAAGAAGGTGGGTCTCTCACAACTATGCTGAAAAGAAAGGGAAAAAACTATGGGAACACACACAAAGGAAGCTCAACAGATCTAGGGTCAAAGGGGACAGAGATCTGGAGGATAAAGCTGCAGACAAGGGGTGCAGATCACAGCCAAGAGACAGAGGCAAGGTGGCTGGAAAAAAGGGAAATCAGCAAAAGGGGCGCAAGGCGGAGGCCTTCAAAGGAGGTCCAGAGCAAAACGACGGAGGTGGTTTCACTAGAAAGAGGCTGATTCCCGTGTTTTTTTAAGGGGTAACGGTCTGGAAAGAGAGGGCTGAAGCGCTACGGCAAGCCCAGGTGGCGCAGAGAGTGAAACTCTTCCACAAAAGTGGAGGGGGTACTAAAGCCTAAGGAGGTAGGGTTCCATGAGTAAAAACAGATCGGATCTTGGTCAGATGAAATTTGAGGCAGTGGAAAACACTGTGAGAAATTGTGAAAAAACCAGAAAAATTACAGAAAAAATGCTGGAAAAAAGGCAGGTCGCAGGTTCTGACCTGATCTGAGTTGAGGTCGCAGGAAACAGGCCAAAAGGTGCGTCCAGGTCGCGGGTTTTGGGCCAAAAGGTGCGACCCCCCCGTTCCGGCTGTTTCGGCGGCAGATTTTCTGAAAAATTGCCGTCTCAGGTGCGGCTGGTGTCGCTTACCTGCGCAATAGGGCCAGAAACACACGGAAGTTAGAAATTTTAGGTTTTTAGGGTTTTATGTGAGAAAAATGACATGAAAAGAGAAAAACTAAGCGGCTAAAAAAGAAGCCCTAGGGCCTGAAGTAGCTGGATATGCAGGAATATGAAAAACGACAGCGGTCGTAATTTAAAAACCGTGTGGAGTCGCCATTTGTTAGTACGAATTCTTTGTCGAAGCGTACGAAAAAGAACCACTTTAGCTACGCATAACTAATAGCCCTAACAACAATAATGGCTGCAAAACATCTTCAGATCTGCAATTAGTAGTTAAAGTGCTGCAACAAACGGATCTATAAATGGAAAGACATTAAGCAGTAAAGTAAAGAGTTTACTCCATGCATCCAACAGAAAAGACAAGAACACGATTTTTGAATGAATTTTTATATTACAGGGCACCTGGGAGGAAACAAGAAGGTGTATCCAGATCTCCTCAATGGGATGGGTTCTTTGTAGTCCTCAGCACTTCAGATCTAAGCTTTCTCTTTCTTGTAGGTGTAGAAAACCCAATGTAGAAGGTAGAGCTCAATGGGAGCAAAATGGCAGAAATGAGACCAAGTGTATAGATCCAGAGTGATCTAATATGCAACAAAAGGTGAAGAATGATGGGGAAAACCCTCCTATTTATAACAAAATATTGGGTCTTTCTAGATCTTGGTGCATGATTAAAATAATGTTAATCACATCTAGATCCACCTCTATGGAATATTTTATTATTATTTGTTGGAGGGAAAGGGTGTTTGACTTGGGTCAAATCCCTTGATTAGTGAAAAATAAATAAATAAATGATTTATTTAACTTTTTAAGGAAGTGGTTGGGATATAATCAAATAAATAATGATTTATTTGATTAATGGTGGTTGATTTGGTCATATTTAACAAGGAATATTATTAAATAATTATTCCTAGAAAATAATAAGATAACTATGGTTTTATCTCATTAATTTCTTTGTTTTTGGGTTAAACATGACTGGGAATAATAATTAAATTATGGTTTAATTAATTATTCCTTTTGGGGTCTCCTAATTAACATAGTGAAAGCAGTTTTACTTGGGGTAAAACTGGTCTTACATGGTGTACTTGGGTCCATCTAATGATGAAAGGTTAGATGACCAAAAAATGGTGTAACAGTGAGGCTCCTAGTGATGATAAGGGAAATGATGATGTTGAAGATGAAGAGGGAGAAGGCATTATGAATACAAATGAAGAAAGTGACAAAGAGACAAATGATGATGCTAATGCCAACAATGACACCAAGGACGAAAATGTCAACGAAACTGATGATAATAGTGAAGAAAATGAAGAAGCAGAAAATAGTGAAGAGGCAGAAGAGGACAATGCATAAACCAATAGTGACACCTCTAACGGTGAGGATAAGGAAAATCAAGAAAGTTCCCATGAGTTAGAAAACAATAAAGCTCATACTGAAGATGAAGTTAGTTAAAAGGACAGTGAGGCTCATAGTCTTGATAAAGGCAGTGCTGATATTGAACATAGTAAATCTCATGGCAGTATTGAAGGAAATGAAGAAAACAATGAAGAATATAAAGGCACTACAGAGAACAACATGAAGGATACAAATGAAGATCACAAAAGTGATGTCAGCATGGAATAAAAAGAAAGTGAGGCTGATGAAAGTAGTCAAGAACACAGTGCAGAAATCAACAGTGTAGAGATCAACAAGGAAGAGAAAAAGAGTCATGATGTCAGCCATAGTGAGGGCATTCAGATGAACAATATTGAGCCTTTCCCTCTCACATACCAAAGAGGAAAGACACATGTGTTTGCTACCTCTAAAAGACAAGGGACCATGCCATCCACCTCGACTAGGAAACTTAACAAAGGCAAGGAAAAGGTAATTGTTGGAGATAAGAAAGGTACGCATAGAACTAAACAAAAATTTGAATTTATTGACCTTGACAGTGAAAATGAAGATGAGGAGAGAATTACAAACATCTTTCTCCAAAGCAAGGATGTTGAGATCAGATACATGCAAAGGAAGCTTGGCATGGAAAAGTATATCATTGAGTATTATAAGGATGAAAACAAGCAGCTAAAGAAGACACAAAGGGACCTTGTCCTACAGAAAAAGATGGCCAAGCACTATGCATTTAAAAATAAAATTGCAAGGGCCAAGCTCAAAGGAGCCCTTGCCGAAATTCAAGCACTCAAAGAGGAAAAGGGCCAAGAAAACCTTGAAATATTAGTTTATGCTTCCCTACAGGCATCCAAAACCCCATGAGGAAGGTAATTGAAAATTTTGGGAACTTTATAGAAATTTTTGGTTTTTGCTGATTTGGAGGGCTAAGGGCACAATGCCTTGGTGCTGCTCTTTTTCTTAGGGAATGATCAGGAGGTAAATTTTACATTTTTGGATTCCTCAGCTCAATTACAGCATGCTCACCAAATTTCAGGTCATTTGGAGTTTATTTGGTCCTCCAAAAGGGTAAAAAACACCCAAAATTTCACCTTTCTGCCAAGTTTTCAGGGCTGGCGCTGCACCTTTACCAGTCTTGGTAGTTTTTCTCTTTGAACAGGTTAAAGGGGTTTAATAAAAAAAAAAGGGTAGTTCCAAAAAATAGTCTCAATAGGCTTTACATCGAGCCATCATGGAGCCCATTCTGACATCGAGAAGGCCTTCAAAACTTGCTTGAAAGGTGACCCATTTTTCCTGTGCAGGTGATGTGCCCTTGGGTAGGAAATTGCACCCTTAAATCTTAGTGCTATGCCCTGGAAAAAAAAAGTCAACAAAGTATGCTAGGAAACATTTTGGAAGTTTTTGGGAGCCTAAATGTCAATTTTTTTGCCAAAAATGCTCGAGAAGATATTTTACATCAGATATTTTATGCCTTGGGCCTTGCACGCGCTCAAAGGACAAAATGGACATCTATGATTAATTAATAGGCTTTTAAAGACCTAATTAGGGGTTTTTTTCCTCCTTTCTTGTTAAATACAGCATTGAGGCCTCATTGTATGTTGTTGGTTGTTGGTTAGACACTTATCAGAACCACTTTGGAATCTTAGGACCTAGCCTTCCTGGATTCAAAGAGGGATCTCTCTATATAAGTGTTTTCAAGTGATATATATTTATGATCTATGTTTATGATATTAGGCTAGTTATAAATTTCAAAGGATTTTTTGGTTTTGGTTGAATTAATTGGTAGATTGACAAATCTGTGGTGTGACTAATTGAAGGGATGTTTCAACTGAATAGATAAACTATGAGAAAACATTGATCCATTGGGCTACGGAGTCATAAAAGGATTTAATTGTTCATCAACTTTGCAAGGATTTTCATAGGGCAAGCTAAATATAATAAGTGGATCTCTTATATTAGATTGTAATATGAAGAAATAATAAGTTGTGAAGGCAACAAAGCTATAGTCAATTAAGAATCTTCTAGCTCTACTTAGACAAGAAAATCCTTTTAAGGTAACTGTTTGAGGAAAACCAAAGGATAGGACATACCATAGACTTCTTTGACCATAATTTAATAATGAAACCTTTAAGACAACAATCTGGTAATCCTAAGACTACTTTCAGAAAAAATAAAACATTTAAGATAACAATGAGAGTAGCTAAAGAGAAAAATTAAACCTATCTTCTTTAACTCAACACTCAAAAGAATCTTCAAAGCAACATTTTGACGCAGACCAGAGGACAGGGAATACCATGGATTCTCTGGTTTAGACTCTAATAAGTGTACTTTTAAAGAAAGGTCTTAAAAACAATATCTCAAGCCGTACCAATGAACATGGACTCACCATAAATTTCCCTGGTTTCACTCTATTGAATCATTTCTAAGACAACAAGCTAGATGGAACTGGAGGGAAATTAAGAATCCTCCAATCAGACCTTGTAGAAGAAAACATAAAGATAAAGAATGAAGATAGAAATAGGGTGCCAAGACAACATATCCTACTCTAAAACTTTTGTTCTTTTATCATAGAAATTGTTGTGTAACCAGCTCCAAAGAGAGAAGAAAAGAGATATTCACGCCTTAGAAATGAGCCACTTCGAGGGGGCAACCTCCAATACATTACATGAATGAACAATTCTTGGATGATACAAATGAACAAAACCTCCTTCTATATATAGGAGTCCATGGGGCCATAATATAATCCTAGTGGGGCCACAATGTAATCCTAGCCGACCTAACAATAATAATGTAAGGGCACAATAATAACAATATGGGGGTTACAGGGGTACAATAATAACAATAAGGGGGACTACACTAACATAATAAGGGGCTACACTATTAATATAGGGACTTAACATGCCCCTCTCCTTCAAAAAAGTGTTGTCCTCAACGCTTGAGTAGCTCTGGGTGCTTCTGTATAAAATTCTCATCCTCCCATGTAGAATCTTCGGTGGGTAAGTTCTTCCACTTGATGAGATACTCTGAAATTGATCGATTCCGTAGTTGTCGAGTTCTTGTTTCCGTGACCGCTTCAGGTTCCAATATGATTTTTCCTTCCTCATCAAGTTCTGGAAATATTGTTTGAACTGGAAGATTTTCACCTATAACCTTCTTTAAGCATGAAACATGGAAAACTGGATGTACTCGCGAAGAAGCAGGAAACTCCAATTTGTATGCCATAGTACCAATCTTTTGCAACACCTTGTAAGGACCATAGTACTTTGGCGATAATTTATTATCCTTCTTAGCTTGCTTGAGGGACATTTGTTTATATGGTTGGAGCCGTAAAAATACCCAATCTCCTACATCAAAACTTCTCTCGCTGCGATGTTGATCTGCCTGTTGTTTCATTCGATTTTGTGCCAAATTCGGGTTATCCTTTAAGAGTTGGAGAACTTCTTGCTGATGCTCGATGTGATCTTCCACTGCTTGAACCTTCAAATTTTCCCTTAAAGATGATGTGATCGATGGTGGATGATATCCATAAAGTGCCATAAATGGGGTCATTTTTGCTGCGGTATGGAAGGAAGTGTTATACCACCATTCAGCGAGAGGTAACCACTTGACCCATTGTGTTTGTTTATCAGATACAAAACAACGAAGATATCCTTCCAAAAATTTATTTACTATCTCAGTTTGACCATAGGATTGAGGATGATAAGATGAGCTATGAGCTAATTGAGTACCCAAACAAGAAAATAACTCCGTCCAAAAATTTCCAGTAAAAATGGGATCTTCGTCGCTCACAATAACCCTTGGGCTTCCATGTAGCTTTTGAATTCTGTCCATAAATGTAGTAGCAACTGTACTTGCTTTAAATGGATGAGATAATGCACAAAAGTGTGCATACTTGGTAAATCTATCAACTACCACCATGATGACACTCTTTCCTTCGGACTTAGGTAAACCTGTGATAAAATCCATTGAAATCTCCTCCCAGCGTTGACTTGGAATGGATAAAGGTTGTAGAAGTCCTGGGGTCTTAATTGTTTCCACTTTATTCTGCTGGCAAACCAAACATTCCGCCACAAACTTTTGAATATCGGATTTAAGGCCATCCCAAAAAAATTCTTTCTTCACCCTGTGGTAAGTTTTTAAAAATCCTGAGTGTCCTCCTAAAGGAGAAGTGTGCAATTCCGGAAGAATCTTTTGTTTTAGTTGGGAATTCTTACAAAGATATAAGCGATCTTTGTACCATAAGGAATCATTTTTCCAACTAAATGTATCAGATGTACTAGGATCTTGCTGCAACTTCTGAATGAGTGTCCATACATCTTTGTCCTTCTTCCATTCATCTCTTGCTTCGGTTATCCAATACGGTTGGATAATAGAAATGGCACAAAGCAATGCTTCCACCTCTTCATTCTTTCTTGAGAGTGCATCTGCAACAACATTAAGCTTTCCTTTTTGTAGATTATTTCAAAGTCATAACCCAACATCTTTGTGACCCATTTTTTCTGCTCTTCTGATGATAGTCTTTGTTCCAAAAAGTGTTTAAGACTATCACGATCGGTTTTACCTTGAAGTGTCTTCCCATTAGGTAAGTTCGCCATTTCTTTAGTGCATGCAGTATTGCTAACATTTCCTTCTCATAAATAGGTTTCTGTAAATACTTTCCTTTGATTGGATGACTTTCAAAAGAAATGGGTCTTCCTTCCTGCATTAAAACTGCACCAATTCCATTTTCTGAGGCATCACATTCCACAATAAAGGTTTTTGTGAAGTCTGGCGTAGCTAAGACCGGTGCTAGGCACATTGCCTCTTTAAGATGTTCAAAGGCCTTAGTTGCTTCCGGAGTCCATGAAAATGCATCTTTCTTCAATAATGTTGTTAGAGGTGCTGCTATTCTCCCATAATTCTTAACAAACTTGCGATAATAGCCTGTTAACCCGAGAAATCCTCGCAACTGCTTTATTGTCTTGGGGACTTTCCATTCCTTAATGGCTTTAATTTTGTTAGGGTCTACTTTAACACCTCGTGAGATATAATATGACCCAGATATTCCACCTCTTGTACTCCAAAGAAACATTTGGATGTTTTTGCATATAATTGTTTCTCCTGCAATAGTTTGAGCACCTTGTCAACATGCTCAACATGATCCTTCCAAGACCTGCTGTAGATTAGTATATCATCAAAAAATACTAGCACAAATTTTCTAAGGAAGGGTTTGAAAATGGAATTCATCAACCCTTGAAATGTAGAAGGTGCATTGGTAAGGCCAAAAGGCATGACCAAAAATTCATAATGACCCTCATGAGTTCGAAATCTTGTTTTTGGAATATCTTCAGTCTTCATTCTAATTTGATGATATCCTGAACGAAGATCCAACTTGGTAAAATAAATTGCTCCATGTAATTCATCCAATAATTCATCAATCACAGGAATGGGAAATATATCTTTAATGGTGAGCTTATTGAGCTCCCTATAATCCGGACACATTCGCCATGATCCATCCTTCTTGTGTACCAATACTACAGGAGCAGAGAAAGAACTTTGACTAGGTTGAATTATACCCGCCTCTAACATTTCTGCAATCATACGTTCAATTTCACTCTTTTGGAAGTAAGGATATCTATAAAGCCTGATGTTTGGAGGAACACTTCCTGGAATCAAATGAATAGCATGATCATGATCACGAATAGGTGGGAGTCCTTTGGGAGTTTCAAACACCTTGGAATGATTGTCCAAGACTTGTTGGAGATCTGCAGAAATAGACGATTTTGATGTTGGAACTTCTAGTGAGCATAATTGTGCAATTACGCCTCGTTGTTCTTTCTTTAGAAGCTTTGTCATGACATTAGAGCTTATTATCCTTCCTGGCTTCCCCACAATACCTAGTAATTCGACTTCCTTTCCTTCTGAAAAAAATTTCAAGAAAAGTTCTTGAAAATTAAAAGCTACCGTCCCCAAAGATTGTAACCATTGTACTCCTAGTACAACATCGGCACCTCCCATAGGAATGGCAAGCATTGGACTAGTCAATACATATTCCCCCATGGTTAGCTTGATATTATGGCATTTTCCAGAGCTATTTATAGTTCCTCCATTTGCAACCATCACTTGACATTCTGGTGCTGGGTATAGGAAACAATTTAATTCCTTGGCTACCTTACAATGAATAAAATTATGGGTGCTACGTGAATCAATCAACACTATTACCTTTTTCTTCTTGATATGTCCTTCTATCTTGAGAGTTTGAGGAGTGGTAATTCCTGCCAGTGCATTACACAATATGGTCGGATTCATTTCTTCCTCTTCTAGGGCTGGTTCCTGGTGTATATCCTCTTCTTGTTCATTTTCTTCTTCCTCTTCACAATCTATGTAAAAAATTTCTTCTCAGCACACTTATGACCTTTAGTGTATTTTCTATCACAACTGTAGCAAAGCCCTTTTGCTCTTTTTTCTTCCAATTGTTGTGGTGTCAAACTTGTAGGTTGTGGAAATCTAGGAGTAGCAACACTTCCCTCTTTATAGAAGTGAGTGGTAGGCTTCCTTGTCGCCATAATTTTACATTCAATTTTTCTTGCCAACCTGAATGCCTTCTCCAATGAATCAGGTTCCAAAACGCGAACTTCATGTTGGATGTTATCCTTTAAAGCACCTATGAAGAGATCAATCCTGTGTTCCTCTAGAATATCAGTTACCCTTATATTCAATTTTTGGAAGTCCTCAATGTGCTCCCCCACTAAACCCTTTTGTTTTAGATTTATCAATTGGCTAAAGAAGGTGTTGCTCTTTGTATCCTCATAATGTGCTATCATTTCCTCCGTAAAAATTGACCAAGTGACAATTTTTTTACGGGAGCAAAGCCATCGATACCATACAAATGTATTTTGTTCTAAATGTAAGGTTGCAATGCGTACCTTTTGTGTGTTTTTCACGTTATGGAGATCAAAATATTGCTCCATCTGTAGTATCCATGTTACAGGATCCTTTCCATCAAACTTCCTCATATCCATCTTTGGAATATGGTGGTTCTTCCCGCCAACATTAGAGTTTATGAAATCACAATTAACATTTATTTTGTTCTCATCATGAAGTTCTTCTACTATCTTTTCACCATTAGGAAACCTTTCTTGTATAAACTTTGTCAAACCTTCCATGTCTGCTTTTAGAAAATTCTTCATGTTTTCCATTTTCTCATCGATCTTAGCTTCCATGTCATCAATCTTAGCTTCCATGCCTACTTCCATGCCATCCATCTTAGCTTCCAAACCAACCATCTTAGCTTCCACGCCTTTCTTCAAACCATCCATCTTAGTTTCCACGCCTTTCTTCAAAACTTCCATTTCATTTTTTGTTGTTCTTTGCGAGAGCGAAATTTGTTGCATTTGCTCTTGTAATTTTGACATGTCATGTTTCCATTCTTCATCTTCATGAGTAATAGTAGAGCCTTCTAAAGGCTTAATGGGTGTTGAATTATTTTTAGGGGCCATTTCAGACTCCAATATTGATATCTATTCTACAATAGGCCCTTGCAATCAATTCAACTTGATTCTTCAAACAAGTCTTATGCAATTCGGAAAAAAAATACACACCTTTTACTAGCTTTGAGGAGCTCGATATTGAAATTGTATTATCTCTGTGCTTGAAAATATTCGATATCTAAAATTCAGCCCTGTAGTAGCCCTCTGAAGCTTCTTTCAAATGCCACAGGTCTGACCTGATTTTGATGCTCCAAGACAAAGTTGTGTCCAATCTCCCACAATGACCTAATTCTGGACTGGTTCAGTAGAGCGAACGTGTACGACTTTCCACGTGACACTGTTTTGTCCTTTGTCTCTGAAATTGATAGCGAAGAAACTACAGGCTGTGTACTTGTGACCACTTTTGACGGCACTCCAATCCAATCTTCAGAGAGAGAGTTATTGAACTTTTCCCACGATCACCTCTTTGAGATGCAATTCAGGAGCCTGAAAAAGCACTACCTTCCACAGATCATATCTCCAAAAATATTGCGAACCAAGCTCTGAAATTTTTTTTCGAATTTCCTCAGGATTTCAGCTTCGCACCATATGAATTTCAGACTCTGACCCTTCGTAGAAACAGATTTATAGTGAAAATGCCACGATGACCTGTTTAGGAGCTTGAAAAAAGATCTGACTTCCACAGATGATATCTCCGCAAATATTGCGAACCAAGGTCTGAAATTTTTAGACAAGCTTCCTCAGGATTTCAGCTTCGCACCCTAAAAATTTCAGCTTCTGAAACTTCGTAGAAAAAAAGTTATAGCGAAAATTCCACGATGACCTGTTTGGAGCAGCGAAACCCTAGAATCCAAAGCTCTGATACCAAATGTTGTGTAACCAGCTCAAAAAATAGAAGAAAAGAGATATCAACGCCTTAGAAATGAGCCACTTCGAGGGGGAAACCTCCAATACATTACATAAATGAACAATTCTTGGATGATACAAATGAACAAAACCTCCTTCTATATATAGGAGTCCATGAGGCCACAATATAATCCTAGTGGGGCCACAATGTAATCCTAGCCGACCTAACAATAATAATGTAAGGGCACAATAATAACAATATGGGGGTTACAGGGGTACAATAATAACAATAAGGGGGGCTACACTAACATAATAAGGGGCTACACTATTAATATAGGGACTTAACAGAAATATGGACAGAATGGAAAACATAAGAAAAACAATGAAAAATGAGGAAAATTTAACCATTAACATACCTCATGAATCCTATGAACGTGCTTGTATTATTGATGATCAAACCAGTTACAATACTCCATGTACAATAACTCTCTACAACTCAGAGCTTTCTCTAATCCAGCCTAGCAATCCTCAACTAGCTCAGTAGTAGAAATCAGTCAAATAACCACCAACTAACCAACAACAAAAATGAAACTCGTATGCAGTATTTATCTACAAAATGAGGAGGTGGTTCTAAGCTATGGTTTAAAATGTCATTTATTACAGAGTTAATGATTTTTTACCTTTGATACCATGCAAGGCCCAAGGAAAAAATATCTAAAGGAGTTTCTTTGAAATAATAACTCCTAACTTAAATTTTGAGTTAATTCCTGTGAAATGTTTGACTTTAAGGCTTTTTGCAATAACTTTACAATAACTACTGGTAGATGAAAAATATCTTTGACTGTTTGTAATAACTGTTTGATGTTTTATTGAAAGAAAACATGTTGTAGGTGGAAAAATATCCTTTGAAGACGTAATTGTTGTAGGTTTAGTCATTCGAATGTGTTCCTGGGTTTAATCTGCCTCTGTTTTATCTTTAAACTCTGTATTAGGCTTTAAAACTCTGATTTATCCTTTATCTGTCTGTTTCACTATTTTTTATTTTTATTATGTTTTTGTCTCTGTTTGCCTCATCAATCCTTGGATTAATCTTCAGTCTTTAAACCTCTGATGTCTGTCTTTATTACCTCTAATCTCTTCTTTACTGGCTAATCCTCAGGATTTGTCTTTGAACTGTGATTAGCCCTTTAATCTTGTCTTTGTCTTTGTTACAGTCCTTTGACTGTATTTATCCTTAATGTGCTTCTGTTCCGTTGTTTGTCTACTGCGCAGGTATGCATTTCTTTTGTGCTGAAGGGTTAAGTATCCATCGGTGATCATGTTTCTTCGATGATTGAGCTTAATATAGGGCCTCTGGTCCTTCTAAATTTTAATTAAGACTTTGGATCATCACCCAGATCTTCATTCATCATTTCTGAACCAACAGAATGCATTTCCTTGCCTTTTCGCCATTAAACCTGCACACTAAAACAAATAATTAGCTTTAAAACCATGCGGGGAGGGTTTATTGCATTTTCCAGGGGTTTTTGGGTTGTCGGAGGGCAAAGAACGATGTTATGGGCTTGGTTCCGTAGGCGGAACCAGTAGGAAACTTGAACAAAGACGGGGGTATTCAAATTATGGCATGGAGGGATAGGCAGTTTTCGGAAAACCGGGAGCATTTTTCGCACAACGGAGGAGGCGGTAATGGTTTTCAGGATGGAAGTGCGATACCATACAACAACTGCCACGTGGCAGGGAAAAAATGCCCATTTCGCAATGTTTAAAAACATTAACCCTGACGCTATTTTATTTTCGATATAGAGCATGGGCCGTCGGATCTTGGAGGGGAAGATCGATGGTGTGGAATTTTTTAAGATGGGGCCCAGGCATATTATGACGTGGCAAGGCTTTGTCATTTAGCGTGGGGTTCAAAGTGTATGTGGGGTTTTTGTATAATGAGGTTGGGGCTATGCAATGAGCGGGGTAATGGTTATATGAGCATGAGGGCTTAAAAAGGGGCTTAGGGTGAAGAAAATAGGAGCAAGGTTAGGGACATGTGGTGCAATGGCTAACAAATGAGAGGGGCTCGGGCTAAAACATAAAGATTTGGGTTTATTCATTTAAAATAAATATTTATTTATAAGAAGGCGGGGTCTCGACAGTTTAAACATTTAAATTTAAAACAATGTAAAAAAGAGGGTTTTTTACATTGTTTTGGAAAAATAAAGGAAGGGGGTGAATAAAAGGGGTTTTGAAGGGAAAAATGGGTTTTTAAAGGGGGAATGAGTGAATAAGAGTTGGGGTAAGGAGAAGGGTGAAAATGAGAAAACAAACCCAAGATGAATTCTTTTTAAAGGTAGCAAGGTAAACTTTTGGAAGGGTAGAGATGAAATATACAATGAAATAGGTTTATTTTAGGATAATGAAGGAAATGAGATTTCTAAAGATAGCTAATAGGTATATAATGCTATCTTTAGTTTCTTGTAGAACATCCATAGTTACCTAGTGAATTCTGTAAAATACAGGAGTATAACATAGTGGCAGGGCTGGTTTCAATACACCATTTGGGAAGATGGTTTTCCAGTGATGGGATCAACCTTTCACCTAGAGATTCTATAGGGAGGAGGCTTCCTTATATGATACATCAGATCAGCCACATCTTTCCATTTATTTATTTGCAGTGAATCTTTAGCCCTAGGGCTTTGGTTGACCTTTTGTATTTTGGTGTATTTTCTGGAATCCCTCTTGGATTCTATTGGGAGGTTGATATAGAGCCTAGATATTAATGCCTAACATCTCTTGAGGCATATATCAGTATTTTTGTATGATTGTATGATCCCATGCTAGAGCTATGGTCACTATGACTACAGTGTAATAGCTTTCTGGCATTCTGTATATTAGCAACACCTCACTTTTGAGGGGGTTTATACATTGGAGGCTTGTTGGTTCATGTTGTGTAATATTCCCAATTAGTCATGAGCTAATTGGAATATTCAATTTTGTTTTACTCCTTTGTTTAAAGAATAAGAGGGCAAAGGAGGTCCAAAATTCTCCTTAGTAATGAATAAATCAACGCCAAATGTGAAAGAGACAAAGCTTGGCAGCTTAATTGAAACACCCTTGGTGTGAAAGGGGTTGGATCAATTTGATTGGTTCAACCTTTACCAAATCAATAGCGTTGTCATGGAGGAGTGGCCATTAATGAGGGAGAGAGCAGTTTTAGATGGAGATGCTTTGTGTGAATGTAGTGATCTTTTTGGATGGGGCTTAGGGTTTGCAAGCTCATATTATATTTAAGGAAGAGGATGGGAGCCATATGAAGGATGTTGATGTATATTATATTTCTAAATATATGGTCTGTTTAGACATATATCTTTCTGTTGTTGCTTAGCTGAGATAGAGTGTTGTTTAGCACAGGGTGTTCCGGATCGGGAATCCCACCTCTTCAATTGAGGAGCTCTTGGAGGAGTCTTGCACTACATTTTCCACTATCTGGCTTAAGGCTAAGCTTCTTCTTTCAACTACAGTGTAGAGCCTGTTGAGGGTTTGGTTGTTTTTTGCAAGATGCAACAAGTGGAGACTAGATCTCTAGATCTAGGCCATTTCAGTACTCATTTTCAGTGCAGGAGGTTTCCACTTCATTGGGAGGATAGTATTGAAGGGTTTTGAACTCATTTTTAGATCTTGGCATCAGGCCAACCTTATTTTGATCCCTATAGATCAGTTTACTTCCAGATCTATGTTATTTCTATAGGAGGAGTTGCAAGGTGGTTTAGCACACCATTTGGAGAGTGGATTTTCTAGTGAAGGGGATCTGCCTTTCACTTTGAAGATGTATTGGAGGAGGCTATTGTATTTATCATATAAGATCAGCCACACTTTCCATATCTATAATTTTCAGTAGATCTATAGTCTTAGATCTCAGATCTACATCTTGTACTTGGTGTTTTTCTGAAAACCCTTGAGGGGTTCTTTAGAGGAGCTTGTATAGTGCTCATATCTGATATAGATATAACTTTTGAGGCACATATCAACTCTAGATCTGATGTATAATCATTTGCTATAGCAGAGCCAATAAAATAACACTGTAAGGATTTTCCAGCTTTTCTATATAGTTGCAGCACCTCATATTGAGGGATTTTTGTTCATTGGAGGCTTTTATTTCTTGTTATGCATCTTATGGGCCATTTCTTACACATATTTTGCTGTTGTAATAACATATGAAAGGTATCCATATTGGCCTCTCTTTTTTTTTTTAAATGATGATCTTCAATTTTGTTCCAACATTTTTCACTATATTCCTGATTTTCCCATTTGGGAATATTACAGTAGTATCAGAGAAAAATCTTGGGATAGCCTGTGCATTCTAAAAGCAAATATCTCATCTGAAGAAGGAGAGCCTCTTACTGAGAGAGAAAAGAGGTATCAAAGAAGAAGCCATATAATATTTGATTATACAAATGACAAAGAAGACAAGGTTAAAACCCGTTTATCTGGATGTGAAGATGAAGAGAAAGAGTTCCCTAAGATCCTTCTTAGAGCCATGCAAGACATTGCTAGAGAGATAAAGGAGATTTAAGGAATCACCTAAATTATTTCATCATGGAGAAGGCTCTGGCATGTCTCACCACTGGAATGATCAGCCAATGCATCAATCACAAGTTTCCCAACGCTCTACTATGCCTATATTTTTGGCTGTGGGAAATGAAGGGTTTCAAGAGCAAGAATCCCTTGAAGACTATTTTATGGAGTATGAATATTATAAAACTCAGAGGTTCAAACATCACTTGATTTTTCAGGAGTTTTGTCAATTAAACGACAATAGAAGACCAAGGCATCATCATAGAAGTGGTGGAATCATTCAGAATCATGATAGACATCACACTATGGGCATATTATTTTTACCCAACTTTGATGGGTCATCCAAGTGTACTGCCAAATCTTGGGTAGAAAAACTTGACATCTGTAGAAATTAGCTGAATAAATCACTTATTCACTGAAGATTAACCTGGTCATATATCAATTTCGAATTGCATACATAACACATAACCTTCTTCTACAATTAATTGTCACATGCGAAAATAACAGAAGCAATCTCACATCAATTCAATCACACATTAACTCAGTATGTATGGGGAAAGCCTATAGCTGAAAACCCCGCAGCTATTGTGTATATTATAATGGAGAAATCAAGTAACCAAACAAGTACAATACTCCTCACAAGTACTCGGTACTCTCTCATGAAGTTACTCACAATCTAGCTTGGTTTTGAACAAGTCTCGGGTTCAAAACACACCACTAACTGCCTTGCCTCTATTGCGCAATCATGGCCTGTATATGAAGAGGTTCAAGGTTCGAATCCCCTTGCCTTGACTGCGTAATTGTCATGGACAATTCCGCCAAGTGTAATGCAAATCTCATGCAAAACAAATCTACCAACTGATAGCTTTACTCACCCTTTCATCTACCTCTTCCACTGGTCTCCACTGAACTGATCATGCACTGTAGTGAACCGAAGTGTTCTTGAGTTGACTAATGAGTTAATATTTAGTAAATTAAATATTATTTAATTTACTCCACTCATATCTAGTTGATTAGTTAGTTAACTAATCCCAACTAGTTCAACTAAAACAAACGAACACAACTCCACTATCTGTCCCGTTAACTCCTCCAAAACTCCTGCCACTGAAGTCTAACTGAAGCCAACCATGCAAGATGCCATCAAACCCTAGGAACCACGTGATTCCTTGTGTCAGTTGCATGAGCCACCTCCATGACTCAAACGGAAGTGCGCCAAGAGAGTAAACTGCTGTTTATAGTCAAAATATTATTAAGGGTAAATAATATTTGACTTCCATATTTTTAGGAGATCAGTCTAAAAATAGCCTGGGTCCTAAAAATAAGGGTCTCATCTATTTTTACCGACATGTCGCATACTTTAAGAATCTCCAAGTAGAATTCCCAAATTATGCTCAGTATGTCTAAAAATAGACATAGTCTAAAAATAGACTTTGCGCCAGAATTTGCCTGCGGGCCCACTTAGTGAAGGCGACTTCATTTCACTAAGCTCCATCGTCTTGCTGCATTCTCAACACTCCCTCTCAGCAAGATATGGATTATCTGCAATCCCTATCCTGCCTCTGTGGAATTCGAACTTGCTCCTGGTGAGCGCCTTCGTCAGGATGTCGGCATCCTGATCCTCCGTGGGAACATATGAAAGCATCATGATCCTCCACTGAACACAATCTCTGATGTGATGATACCGATGCCTGAAGCAGTGCTGCCTCAACTCATCCTCCTGTCTGTACCATGAACCATATCCCGATGTGCCTCTGATATAGCGCAATACATGCTTGCCCGCCTTCCAAAAGACGTTAGGTCTCTGTAATTTATTAGCAAGATTGGGAGAGTCCAATCATAGAGTTAACATCATTTCAACCAACTTTGGGATTCTAGGATCTAGCCCTCCTAAATCCGGAGAGGGATCTCTCCACTATGTACAAAGATGGATATTGTCTTTGAAAAGCTTAAGGTAATGATATTAGGCTAGTTATGAAGGCCAAGGGTTTTGTTTTGTTTTGTTTTGGATGGTTGAGCATGAAATGTTACTTGAGGGGAAACTCCTAAGTGCAAAAAGTTTCAAAAGTGAGAAGTTGCAAGCAAATAGAACAGATTTGGCAGACAGATAGATATAACGCTGGTTTTTAGTCCATTGGGCTATGGAGTCATATCTGGGCTTTAATTGAACAACAACATCAAGTGTGATCCAAGGGGCAAGTTATCTATACCACAAGATTTTTGAGATTAAAATGATGGAATGGAAACATTAAAATGTTGGAGGGTGGAAACTGATAATAATTTCTCAGAGGATTTATAGTCAGTCCAAACAAGAAAAGCCTCTTAAGTAACTGTTTTAAAACCAACCAAGGACAGGGCTAACCATAGACTTCTTGGGCAAGTTCTTATTAAAGCAGCTTAATTGAAAAACAATCCAGTAATCCACATAATTACCTTCATAAAGTATGAAAACACATAAGAAAAACAGAGTGTAACTTAAGATCAGATAAAGTACTTTTAAACCTAGTCTGCTTTCAGTCAACACCAAGGGAAACTTTCAGAATCTGCCTTTGGAGAAAAGAATCTAGGAATCAGGGCAAACCATATCTTATCTAGTCTAACTTTAATAGCAAATAATGGAAATAACATTCGAGAACAATGTTTGAGCAAACAGAAGGACGAGGGAACGCCAACATTCCTAACTGTTTAAACTGTATTGAATCATTCTTAAATAAACAAATCTGAAGAAAACATTAAGATAAAGATTTCTCAACCAGAGAAGGTTACTGCTATACAGAAAATCCTAACCCTGTTTAAACTGTTCTTTACAGAGGGAAAATGAACAATATGGCATACATAGAAGGAAAACGATTAACAAAGAAAGAAGCACTTCACCAGTGATAAAGACCAGGATCCCAAGAAACAGCTTTTATATTGATGTCAAACCAGTTATAATCTTCAAGTCCAATGTTTCAGTTTAGCAATCATCTTCACTATTCAACCTAACTACTCTAGCACAAACAGAGCTTCAAGGGCCAGTGAACACTATGTACAAATAGAAGTCTCGAGCTCAAGTGTATTTCAAAGTTCTGCAACCAACAATTTCTCATCTTCTTCTGAGGCATTTATAGAAGAATGAGGAGGCGATCTGAGAAAATATCTCTCAGGATAATTAATACAGGTTCAAGACTTCTTGGCCCTTTGAGGGGCTCGAGAGAGAAATTTACAGGTGGATCACTGTATTAAATTTTTACAATAAATATCAAAGCTCGGTGGGAGCTTTATTTTGACTTTGGGGCTCTGTGTAATGTGGGGAGTAACTTCTGCAGATATTTCTGCATTGATTACCTCGTAGAAGTAACTCCTTGGCTGCTGGAGGCAGATATTCCTTCGAGAAATAACTTCGGCCTCTGTTCTGAATGGTTTGAGGAGACAGGTGGCTCTTTGTAGTAGCTAAGGAATCAATTCGCCTCAGTTGAAGCGGTGGAAACCTTTCCGTTAGATAAAACACTTTAGGTTTTCCTTTAAATTGTGTTTTAGATTGGGGATTAGGCTTTTGATAACTGTCTTAGCCGTAATCCCCATAAAAACTGTCTTCAATCTTCATCTGCTGTGCTCTGTCTTCAAAACTGATACTCTTTAACTGTGTTTGAATTAAAATAGTGTCTTGTCGATGTGCAGGGCCGCGCAGGGCTCTTTAGGTTATCAATGCTCATGAAACATCGATAAATTATTTGATACAGAGCCCGTGAATGGTTCCTTTTAGAAAGCCCGAAGGCACAGGAAACGTCTTTCCCAACCCTGGGCTCTCCTTCATTCTATAATGGAAAATCATTAAAACACCTGCACAACACAAAAAAAGTTAGGAAATCGTGTGGAAATAGGTTTAAACTGCTTCAGATGGCGGGGGAGGAGCGTAGCCGTCGGATAAAAAATATCTAACGGTGGAGATCGGCGCAGAACAGGCAAAGGAGAGCGGGGAGAAGAAATAAGGCAGGGTGGTTTTGGACCGTCTGATCTAGACACGTGGACGGTCCAGATCTAATCGGAGGATCTCAATCGGGGGTGGCAGGTAAGTGCGTGCGATTGAAACGCAGCGATGCGATTAAGCACTGGCCATTGATCTGCAGATCAGATCAACGGCGGAAAGTGAATCGGAGGGTTTTGAAATGGCGGTAAGACTTGCGATCAGAGGGAATAAGGACCGTTGGATAGGCGGGAAATGGACGGCCCAGATTTAATCGGAGGATTGCAATCGGGGAGGTCACACAACAACATGCGATTGAAACTTTGTGATTGAGCCCTTTGCGATTGAGGGCTGGGTTATTGATTGAGGGGCCAGCCGCCGATCCGTACAGATCAACGTTGATTGAATCTGGATCGGAAATCCGGGTGAGATTCGGATTGTTCATGATTATGATCGAGGTAACTTTATGATTGAGTTTCTCAGCCGCTGATCCGAGAACAAGATCAATTCCGGCCGATTTAATCTGGATCGCAATCGGGTAGAAACATTACATTAAGACATTAAAACATTGCAACGTTATTTTAGCAGGAATCAAGGATTTCTAAGAACGAGATCAACAGTGGAGAATTTATTGGGGGAGAAACCCTTGTATATTTTTATGAAACCCAAACTTTTGGAATAATCAAAGGTTTTTATGGATTGGGCGGAAGAATATATATATAAAGCGGACAGGCGCCCGACTGCGGGGCCTTCGGATATATGGAATGTAATATGCCCGGGAGTATAGAGACAAGGGCCAATCGCAATCGGGCCATTGAGCCTGGTCTTTCCGATCAACCCATTTGTGTTGTTTCCGATTGCGATTGCGCGATCGGCTCTTTTCAATCAACCCATTTATATTCAGCACGTGGTTTTAAGTTTTTAACTTTAAAACTTTCGGAAAGTGGGTTTTTGGGTTTACAAAGGAAAATATTGATCGGAGGGTTTTATATGATATGCTAATCGCAATCGGAGCTTTGTAATGGTTCAAAGTCATGCACCCTTGGATATTTGCGATGCGATTAGCACCAAAAAGCTTTGGCGTTTGGTTTTAACACATGGGCATGTGGGGGGAAGTGGTTTAGGACCTAGCCCAAGGGGCTTAGGTCCATAGCAATAAAACTTTGATTTTTTATGAGAAATTTTCAAGGATTTTAATGGATTTGGGGGTTCCGAAATAGTTTAAAAGTGAGTTTTTAACTATGAAAGGGGAAATTTTCATAAATGGAAAGAAGAGGACTTATGAAAACAAGGTAGTTTTGATGGAGAAAAAGGGGAGCAGATGAAAGGTTTTGAGAAGAGGAGAAATGACGATCTTTCAGCAGTCTTTCAGTTGGAATCAGCAGAAATTCCCGAGTATAAAAAATGGGACAGCAAATGAGGATTTTGGACAAAGGCATGAGGCCTACAAGGAGTCTTCAAGAGCCAACAATTTTTTAGTGATAAAATTTGTTCCTTGGAGGCTCAAAAAGATCTTAGCCACCTTTTGGTATAACAAAATATTATAGGTGGCTAACAGTGGCTCCACTTGGGGATGGTGCCTTCTTGAAGGCATCAAGAATTCAGACTTGATTTCTGGGAGGCTGATTAGTTGCCTCAGCCATGAAAACAATGGAACTTTATCAACAAGCTTGCTACCTACCCAATCCTACAGATCTAGCATTTTTTCTTCATCAGAGTGCACTTGGATTGGCAAACTCTACTCACAACATTTTATTCTTTTGAAAGCAGGAAATCTAATCTACTTCTACTCCTTATTTCTCTCTGAACTCAGATTAAACAGTTGAGCTCAGATATTTCTCTACCTAGTCTACTGTCCGTTGGGATTAAACAGTCCAACAAACTTTCATTCTCTAAATTCTACAACAGAAATTTAAAAATAGTCAAGTCAAGATTGAGCTGTTTGACTTGCTATGATCTATGGCATAAGAACAAGTTGCACATAGATTATTATTTGCAGAAAATTAAATCAAAATGGAAGGCTTAAGATCTGAAAGTTTCTCATTATGGCCTTCTTTTTCTTTACAGCTCTGTTTTTAATTTTGTTTTGAGCTGTCTCTTTCCTGATATCTGATTCAGATTTTGGGCAAATTAGAACCAGTTTTTCTCTTTTATGACTCAGAAAAATAAAACAGTTTGAGTCATCTCTCTTTGGAAACTTTGGTTCATATTTTGAACATGTTTGAACCTTTAATTTCTATCCTAATCTATCTATCGATAAGCCAAGATTAAACAGTTTGGCAAATCAAATTCACTACCCTATCAGCAGAAAATTGAAAGCTAATTAGTCAAGATTAAACAGTTTGACTAACTAGAAGTTTGTTTTGCAGGAGTGGCATTTAAGCTTGCACACTTTCAGATTTATTTCTCTTTTTGGCATGGGGCTGTGCCTTTCTTGTTTTTCATTTCTGCCCTCTTTTCTTTCTTTCTTTGTTTTTGTATTTTTTGATTTTTCATAACTTTGAATGCAATGGTGGATGAAATATTCATAATGAAAAAGAAAAAGGAAGGCTTAGAAACATATCATGAATCAAGAGAATTAATGCTTGAGCATCCTGCCATTGACAGGACCCCCAAACAGATCTGTTCCATCCAGCTCTTGTAAGAAGAATGCATTGTTTCCAGCAACTGAATGAATAGAGTAAGGGCCAAGCCATAGATTGTCAAATTTACCATGCTTTCCCTTGTCTTCCCTCTTTGAGTCCCACTTTAAAACTTTGTCCCCAATTTTGAAATTGCTGGCCTTTGTTCTTCTGTCAAAAAGCTTCTTAATGTTGTCCTGTTTCTGCAATGTTTTGTTGTACACTTCCTCTCTGATTTGCTGAAGATGAATGGTCTGATTTATTCTTCTGATCATGTCATTATCTTCAGTCTGCGATTCTTGGATAAACTTCATAACTGGTACACCAAGGCTATTAGGAAATATTGCATCTGTACCATACACAAGCTGAAAAGGTGACATACCAATAGATTTCTTCAAAGTTAATCTGTCAGCCCAAAGTGCATGGACTAGCTTTGTGTGCCAAGACTTCTTGTTGTCCTCCAATAGTTTCTTGATTATGTTCACTAAGCTTTTATTGGAAGATTCTGCAAGTCCATTACCTTGAGGGTAATAGGCTGTGGAATTCCCTAGCGTTATCTGGTATTTATGACAGAAGTCAACCATTTTCTTTGATCCAAACGCTGCTGCATTATCTGTGATGATCTTGGTAGGACAGCCAAATCTGGAAAGGATATTGGTTTCTATGAACTTTATAATAACCGAATCATTGGCTTGCCTACAAGGAATGGCTTCTATCCATTTAGTGAAATAGTCTGTGGCAGTAAGGATCCATCTATGCTGGGAAGAAGATGAGGGATGGATTTCACCTATGAAGTCAAGTCCCCACTGTTGAAAAGGAGCTTCAACAGTGATTGGATGCAGAGGAAGGGGTAATAATTTTCTCTTGCCCTCAAACAATTGGCATTTATGGCAAGTAGTTGTCATTTTGTGAACATCAGAAAAAAGGGTGGGCCAATAGAAACCAGCCCTCAAAATTTTGTTGGCTGTTGACTTCCAGTACAAATGGCCTCCACACTCTCCTTCATGAAATTCCTGCTTAACCTTCTCTGCATCAAACTCAGGCAAAAATTTAAGCAATATACCACTAGCATTTTTCCAATAAAGACACCTATCTACAATGCAATAGTTTACTGCTTTCAGTTTTAAGAACCTTGCCTTTGCTTTCGATAAACCAGGAGGTGTATTTAAATTAAGCAAAACATAAACGATATCAGCATACCAAGGAGAATTCATAAAATGGTTTTCAATAATGGGAGTTGAGAATTCTTCTTGGCTGTCCAAAGCATTAATCATATTAATATCAAGAACTTCAAAATTGGGTTCAACCATTAATCTAGCTAGACCTTGGCCTTTGACGAGTTTAGTGGGTTTTATCTCTAAATCATATTCGAGAATAACAACAATCCACTTACCTCTCTTACCATCTGGGTCCTGTGTTAGAATGTCTTTAACAACCGAATTAGGGACAAAGGCAATGATGTGTGAGTGAAGGATGTATACTCGGGTCCGCCTTGCTAAAGACTACAAATAGGCCTATTTGCCCTTTTTTGTGGATTTTTCTGTAAAAGGACAGCAGCAATGGTATGTTCTGGTGCAAATGAGAAGATATAAAAATCTTTTGAAAAATCAGGGCTTATGAGAACCGGTGTTTTGGTTAATGCTTGTTTCACCAGCTCAAAGGATGTCTTTGCTTCCAAGGTCCATTTTATCCCCTGCTCCTTCTTCAACATGTTTGTGATATTTCTAAGGAGCTCAGCTAGGTTAGGGATGAACCTTCTCAAAAAGTTTATCTTTCCAATGAAAGACTGCAACTCTTTGATATTTCGTGGATGAGAGATTTGCAATATAGCCTCAATCCTCTTTGGATCTATCTTTATACCTTCTTTTGAAATAATGTGTCCAAGAAGCTTACCTTCTTGGAGACCAAATAGTGTCTTCTTAGGGTTTAAAGATATTCCAAACCTTTTGCACTTCTCGAAAACTTTTCTCAAATGTTCTAAATGTTCTTCATCTGTTTTTGAAAACACAATGACATCATCTAGATAGATAATGATGAAGAAGCCCAATTCTTCCGAGAATTCTATGTCCATGGCTCTCTGAAAGGTTGCTCCAGCGTTCATTAGACCAAAAGGCATCTTCACATACATGAAAGTGCCCCATGGAGTAGTGAAAGTTGTCTTTAATTGATCAGCAGGGTGAACTAAAATCTGATTATACCCTCAATAGCCATCAAGCAACGAAATCCTTTTAGACCCCACCACCCTTTGTAAAATGTGATCCATTTTTGGTAAAGGGTAGTTGTCTTTTAACGAAGCTTTGTTTAAGTCTCTAAAGTTTATACAAAGCCTGATTTCTCCAGTCTTCTTCCTAACGGACACCAGATTAGATACCCACTCAGAATATCTAATAGGGACAATAATGCCAGCCTCATACATTTTCATGATCTCCTTCTGAACCAATGGCAACTGGACAGGGTTTAGCAGTTTCTGTTTAAATGGTTTTTGGTTTTCTTTAAGAGGGATTTTGTGCTGTATTATTTTAGTGTCATAGGATTTAAGATCTTCGTAACTCCATGCAAAAACATCAGAAAATTCTTTGAACAGCTCTATGTATTTGAGTTTAATGTGAGCTGGCAAAGTTTTGGACATTTTGATCATTTTCGGTTTTTCCTCACTGCCTATATTGCACTCCTCTACTTCAGTCTCTACAGGTTCCAGTTTTGGTTTATTGGCCACATCGTTAAAATTGAACAACTCCTCTAAAGGCGTTAGACCACTCGGCAAATTTTCATCTTTAGAATGCAGAGTTTGTAATTCTTCCGTTTCTAACTCTGCACTTAATTCTGTTTTGTTCCTAAGTTTTCTAGACAATAGGTTAATATTGGCAGGTTGAGGAGACGATTCTTCTTCACCAAGAAAGTTTTCTTCACTGTAGTCTGTATCATAATCTGAATCTGAACTGTGCAGTTCGAACTCATTTCTGAATTGCATGAAGTCTTCTATTTGTTTGTCATTGTCAAACACTTGCCAATATTTTTCGTTATCAGGCACTGCCGGTCTAAATTTTATCGGATTTGTGTTGTCTCCAGTCTCATATGGCGTTAGACATGTCCTGGCCGCAAAAGCTAAATTGTGGGCCGCAATGTTCTTTTTCCTTGGGATGAAACTCAGGTTTGACTCCTCAAATGTTGTCAAAAGATCCATGACATCATTCCGATAGGCTCTAAGTCTGGGATGATTCGCATTATACTCCCCATTGACTTGCCTAATGATTAACTCAGAATCCCCGTACACATTAATTCTTCTGGCTCCTAATTTCTTCAAGAGATGCAAGCCTAAGAGAAAGGATTCATATTCTGCTATGTTGTTGGAACACTGAAAGTTTAATTTGCATGAGATGCATTCTATGTGGTTGTTTTCAGTGTTAATGATCCAAACCCCTACACCAGCATTATTTCTAGTGCATGACCCATCAAAATACATACTCCATAAAGGACTGTCTTTGGTTTCGTCTATTTGGCGATTGTCCTTTTTAACTATGGTGCCTTCTGACTGTTCATGATTAGCAGCACCCAATTGAATTTGTTTTGACTCCTCAAATTCTTCAATAGATTGAGGGATGATGTCATAAATGTTAGGGGTATTTTCTGGGTTGTTAAGTCCTAAAAACAATGGACTCATAACCGGTAAATCAAGACCTATGCTTTGTTTACTAATGTTTTCACATGTGGCAAACTGTTTGGACACTTCTGCGTTATTATACTCTTCTTCCCTGTCGGCCTTTAATTCTGTTAAAGTGACGTGCTCACTAGGAGTTTCATTGTTAAACATGATAAAAGAATCAAGGCCTGTATTGACAGAATATATAGGAGAGTTTCGTGGTCTGTCTTGACTTGTAACCGTGTATTGCATATGAGACTCCCTGTAAAGTCTTCTGGTCTAATTGAAAACCGAGATGGTCGCATATGTCATGTCCATCTACATAGTCCCCTGTAACTTAGCTCCCCGGGATATTGATAATAGCATTCCATACTTTGGGGGGACATCAACCACAACAATGTCCATGAGTAAACATTTGGCTGGAATCTGGGCTAGGTTAACACAGAGGTCTTTGATCAATCCTAGACATTTTACTCTATTTGAGTCAAAGGAGTATAGGTCTTTGTAGGGTCTGGTAATTTCTAAACCAAGGCTCTCCATCACAGCTTTAGGCATTAAATTATGAGAAGCCCCGGAATCATGCATAGCGTTGTGTAGAATTTTGTCATGAATGTTCAAACTCACATAAAAGGGAGGAACTGGTCCTTCTTGAAAATTTCCTTCAATCTTAGGGCCAAAAATCAACTCTGGTAGGTCGTCACTAATATTAACTGTATCTCCATTCTCCTCTATATTTAAAGCCTTCAAAATTTGGTTCCTATATACATGTTGGGCAGCTAACTCAGTTAATGGAACAGAGATTTTGATCTTTAAGATTTCCTGTTCCAGGCTGAAAGGGGTTTGATTCTTTGAAGCACTTGTTTCAACCTTATTAGCTATCACTCTATCAACAATTACAGCTTGTTGATTTGTTTTATTTGACACAACTGTTGTAGAAGGAGTACTAGCTGAAGTGTTAGTACTGCTGATGTCTTCACTCTATTTTTCAGAATTTTGAGTGTTTTTCTCCTTATCCTTATCAGAATTAACAGCCACTGTTTTGTCTTTTTGTTTGGCTGTTTTGGGTTTGGCTGCGGTGCTGCTTTGAGAGGATTTGTCAGAGATTTTGGTGTTGGGGGCTTGTTGACTGGTCTTGCTTCTAAGGTCATATTCTCTTTGAGGTTCTATGACGACATTTTCCATGTCTTGATAATCATTTTCATTACCATTTATTTTTTCATCATAAGGTGTGTAAAGACCTTGTTTATTATCATAATGAACCTCAAAGTCATCATCCTCTTCCCCAAACATGTTGATATCCTCTTCCTCTGTTATGTCTTCTGTTTCTTCAACCTCACTTACATAGTTTTGATGAAAGGGAGGGGTGATCTGCTGATCATCTTCCCTAGGTCTGTTTGGGGGTTGGTTCCTTCTAACATTCTGATTCTGGTTTCTATTTTGAGGAGCAGTTTGATTTTGATTTGCTTGTGCTCTCTTAATTATGCTCATCTCTTTCATCATTTCTTCCATCATTCTCTCCATTTTTGAGTTGGAAGTAGAAGGTGTGGATTCCTCTCTAAAAGATACTCTCTTCTCGCTCTTCATTCTTGCTCTTTTCTCCATCAAGTTTACTTCCACAGAAAGAGCACCCCTTTGCATGTCTTCAAGAGTTGCAAAGACTCTTTCTCTAAGTGAATATGTCATGTCCGGATCAAACCCTTCAGGAAATTTGTTTAAAGCTGAGCCCTGAGGAGGTTTTAGTTCAGGGGAAAGTGCATTATAGACGCTGTTAAATCTGGTACAATAAGATTGTACACTTTCCCCAGGGTTCCTATGGAGATTGCTATAGTCAGCAAGGACTTGGAGAGGATTCTTTCTCACTTCCCATTTGTTTAAGAATGTTTGATGGAAGGCTTGGAGATCGTTAATACTATGGGGGGTTAAACCTTTAAACCATTTTCTTGTTTCTCCCCCCAAACTTTGAGCAAATAGTCTCAACTTGACAGAATCATCATCAATTTCGTTTCTGTCAAAGTAGTCATTCATCTTGTCCACATGTTGAGATGCTATTATAGTATTACTAGCATCATATAATGGAATTTTGGACTGATAGTCCTGTGGAAGATTGAATAATGGTACAGGAAGGACTAAGGGAGCATACCATGTTGCCATGGCAGGAGGTGGAGGTGGATTTACAGAAGGGAAAGTGGGCTGAGGTGAAGTGGTTTGAATAGTGGATGTAGGGTGAGTAGAAGTGGATGGACCAGGAGTAGACTGTTGAGATGATCTTGGATGAGAGACACCTAAATTGTGAAGGAAATGTAAATCAGGAGGTGTTGTTTCCCCGCTACCAGGATGTTCATTTGTTTCAGGAGATGAAAGTGAAGATTCAGAGTCTAACTGGATTATATCATCAAATGACCTAGTCCTAAATGGGTTCACTAAGTCAGTTTGTGATTGTTGCAGAGCTGAAAGATTTTCGGGGACTGAATTAGCTCTCAAGGGTGATCTGAAAACAGTTAATAATTTAACCTTAGGAGACTTCCAAAGGATAATTTCTGGATTATCAACTATCTCAGGTGGGTTAGGGTCTGGGTGGGCTCTAGTGTGAATATTTTTAGAAGCCACTATGCTATGTTGTTTAGACCTAAAACAAGAAAAGTTCAACCAGATATGACAATCTTGGAGAGGTTAACCAATCTTTTTTTACAATTTTAAATCCCACAGTCCTCTAACTGAGTTTGAATGATTTTATAATGATAAGGGTTCTTCCCAGTGGAGTCTTATGGTCTGCTAGGATTGTGGAGTCGCCAAGTGGAAATTTTTAGCTCCTTTCAGAGGTAAAATTTCCACCACCATGTTTATTTAATTCCAATCTGAAATATTTTTAGGTTTTTCTAAATCATTTTTCAGTTTTGTGGTTGTTAAGAATATCCTAACTTTGTTTCAAAACTTAGCTAAGGTTGCGAGACAAAGGCAGTCTACTCTTATGGCTAAGCCTATGGCTAAGCCAGCTGATTTTTCAAGGTTAGATGAAGTCTTAAGAGAAACCTAGGGTTTGCCTAGTTTGTCACTGATTCAAACAAGTTTCATCATAATTACCTATGTTAGGCAGTGCTTGAAAAGGCTACTTTTTACTCTGGTTAATAAAGCAAATGCTCTATGAATCAAATCTCTGACGTCGTATGATTATCTTTAAATGAAAATGATTCTGGGTTCGATAGTCCCCAGCCGAGTCGCCAGAAATGTTAGGTCTCTGTAATTTATTAGCAAGATTGGGAGAGTCCAATCATAGAGTTAACATCATTTCAACCAACTTTGGGATTCTAGGATCTAGCCCTCCTAAATCCGGAGAGGGATCTCTCCACTATGTACAAAGATGGATATTGTCTTTGAAAAGCTTAAGGTAATGATATTAGGCTAGTTATGAAGGCCAAGGGTTTTGTTTTGTTTTGTTTTGGATGGTTGAGCATGAAATGTTACTTGAGGGGAAACTCCTAAGTGCAAAAAGTTTCAAAAGTGAGAAGTTGCAAGCAAATAGAACAGATTTGGCAGACAGATAGATATAACGCTGGTTTTTAGTCCATTGGGCTATGGAGTCATATCTGGGCTTTAATTGAACAACAACATCAAGTGTGATCCAAGGGGCAAGTTATCTATACCACAAGATTTTTGAGATTAAAATGATGGAATGGAAACATTAAAATGTTGGAGGGTGGAAACTGATAATAATTTCTCAGAGGATTTATAGTCAGTCCAAACAAGAAAAGCCTCTTAAGTAACTGTTTTAAAACCAACCAAGGACAGGGCTAACCATAGACTTCTTGGGCAAGTTCTTATTAAAGCAGCTTAATTGAAAAACAATCCAGTAATCCACATAATTACCTTCATAAAGTATGAAAACACATAAGAAAAACAGAGTGTAACTTAAGATCAGATAAAGTACTTTTAAACCTAGTCTGCTTTCAGTCAACACCAAGGGAAACTTTCAGAATCTGCCTTTGGAGAAAAGAATCTAGGAATCAGGGCAAACCATATCTTATCTAGTCTAACTTTAATAGCAAATAATGGAAATAACATTCGAGAACAATGTTTGAGCAAACAGAAGGACGAGGGAACGCCAACATTCCTAACTGTTTAAACTGTATTGAATCATTCTTAAATAAACAAATCTGAAGAAAACATTAAGATAAAGATTTCTCAACCAGAGAAGGTTACTGCTATACAGAAAATCCTAACCCTGTTTAAACTGTTCTTTACAGAGGGAAAATGAACAATATGGCATACATAGAAGGAAAACGATTAACAAAGAAAGAAGCACTTCACCAGTGATAAAGACCAGGATCCCAAGAAACAGCTTTTATATTGATGTCAAACCAGTTATAATCTTCAAGTCCAATGTTTCAGTTTAGCAATCATCTTCACTATTCAACCTAACTACTCTAGCACAAACAGAGCTTCAAGGGCCAGTGAACACTATGTACAAATAGAAGTCTCGAGCTCAAGTGTATTTCAAAGTTCTGCAACCAACAATTTCTCATCTTCTTCTGAGGCATTTATAGAAGAATGAGGAGGCGATCGCAGACCCTAGGATACTTCACTACAAATTAAGACCGCCCTTTGAGGGGTCGAGAGAGAAATTTAAGGTGTGGACCACTCGTATTATCTTACAAATATCAGTTTCTGCGGGAGCTTTATTTTGACTTTGGGGCTCGTGTAATGTGGGGAGTAACTTCTCGCAGATATTTCGTATCGATTGCCTCCGTAGAAGTAACTCCCCTGGGTCAGCCTCCGAGGCGAAATCGACTCTTCTTCATAACTACGCCCGTTTTGAAAGCGTTTGAGGCAATGTGGTTTGGTGGTAGCTGAAGAATCAATTCGCCTCAGTTGAAGCGGTGGAAACCTTTCTGTCAGATAAAACACTTTAGGTTTTCCTTTAAACTGTGTTTTAGATTGGGGATTAGGCTTTTGATAACTGTCTTAGCAGTAATCCCCATAAAAACTGTCTTCAATATTCATCTGCTGTGCTCTGTCTTCAAAACTGATACTCTTTAACTGTGTTTGAATTAAAACAGTGTCTTGTTGATGTGCAGGGCTGTGTAGGGCTCTTTAGGTTATCAATGCTCATGAAACATCGATAAATTATTTGATACAGAGCCCGTGAATGGTTCTTTTTAGAAAGCCCGAAGGCACAGGAAACGTCTTTCCCAACCCTCGGCTCTCCTTCATTCTATAATGGAAAATCATTAAAACACCTGCAAAACACAAAAAACATTTAAGAAATCCTGTGGAAATAGGTTTAAACTGCTTCAGATGGCGGGGGAGGAGCGTAGCCGTCGGATAAAAATATCTAACGGTGGAGATCAGTGCAGAACAGGCAAAGGAGAGCGTGGAGAAGAAATAAGGCGGGGTGGTTTTGGACCGTCCGATCTGGACACGTGGATGGTCCAGATCTAATCGGAGGATCTCAATCGGGGGTGGCAGGTAAGTGCGTGCGATTGAAACGCAGCGATGCGATTAAGCACTGGCCATTGATCTGCAGATCAGATCAACGGCGGAAAGTGAATCGGAGGGTTTTGAAATGGCGGTAAGACTTGCGATCAGAGGGAATAAGGACCGTTGGATAGGCGGGAAATGGACGGCCCAGATTTAATCGGAGGATTGCAATCGGGGAGGTCACACAACAACATGCGATTGAAACTTTGTGATTGAGCCCTTTGCGATTGAGCGCAGGCCATCGATCTGAGAACAAGATCAACGGTCAGGATTTAATCGGGGATCGGAAATCGGGGGTGAGACGGGAAGGTCTGCGATTGCGATCGGAGGAAACTTTTCGATTGAGCGCAAGCCGTCGATCTGAGAACAAGATCAACGGTCAGGATTTAATCGGGGATCGGCAACCGGTGGGTGAAACATTGCGATTGCGATTGAAACATTGCAATGCGATTTAGCGATAACCGTTGATTCAAGAACGAGATCAACGGTGGAGAACCATTCGGGGGAGAAAACCTTGCATATTTTTATGAAACCCAAACTTTTGGAATAATCAAAGGTTTTTATGGATCGGGCGAAAGAATATATATATATAAAGAGTGGATAAGGCACGATCAAGGGGCTCTCTTGATATAGGAAATTTTCAATATTCTGGTGATATAGAGATAAGGCCAATCGCACGCCATTGGAGTCCGGCTCCCGATCAACCCATTTAGAAGAGCCCGGATTGCGATTGCGCGATCGTTTCTTTCAATCAACTCCTTTTATATTCAAGACGTGGTTTTAAGTTTTTAAAACTTTCAAAGTGGGTTTTTGTTTACAAAGGAAAATATTTTTCTGAGGGTTTTATAAGATAGTTAATCGCACCTGAGCCAGAGTTTGTAATGGTTCAAAGTCATGCACCCTTTGGATATTTGCGATGCGATTAGCCCCGAAAGCTTTGGCGTTTGGTTTTAACACATGGGCATGTGGGGGGAAGTGGTTTAGGACTTAGCCCAAGGGGCTTAGGTCCATAGTAATAAAAATTTGATTTTTATGAGAAATTTTCAAGGATTTTAATGGATTTGGGGGTTCCAAAATAGTTAAAAAGTGAGTTTTAACTATGAAAGGGGAAATTTTCATAAATGGAAAGAAGAGGACTTATGAAAACAAGGTAGTTTTGATGGAGAGAAAGGGGAGCAGATGAAAGGTTTTGAGAAGAGGAGAAATGGCGATCTTTCAGTAGTCTTTCAGTTGGAGTCAGCAGAAATTCCTGAGTAAAAAAAATGGGACTGCAAATGAGGATTTTGGACAGAGGCATGAGGCCTTAAAGAGACTTCAAGAGCCAACAATTTTTTAGTGATAAAAATTGTTCCTTGGAGGCTCAAAAAA
>JAXQQM020071591.1:0-84803 GCA_034641835.2 Pinus albicaulis
TCTCAAACTGTTGTCGCTAAGATCAAGTTGTTGAAGAGAGTTACAATTTCCCAGCTGTTGAGGAATCTCGCTATCTAGTAAGTTGTCATTCATTTCTAAGTAAGTCAATCCAACCCATTCCCAATTGTCAAAGGGATATTTCCTTGAAGAAAATCGCAGCCTATACAAGTTTCTCGAAAAATTCCGAGGAATCTGTCCAGTGAGCAAATTCTGAGTAAGGTCCAGAGTCCGCAAGTTGCTCAAAACAAAAATTTCTGGAGGAATGTTTCCATTTAACCTATTGTAGCACAGATCGAGAAACTGTAATACTGTGAGCTTAGCTAACTGAACAGGTATTCTTCCGGTGAGCTGATTCTTATTTGATGCGAAGCGTGTCAACTTGCCAAGTCTACTCAATGATTCAGGAATCATTCCAGATAAATTATTTGATGACAGAATTAGGGTGCTTAAGGAGGTAAATTTCCAAATAGTATCAGGAATTTCTCCATTCAGCTTATTGAAGCTGAGGTCTAGATAAGTTAACTTGGTGCAGTTCACAAGCACTTCGGGAAATTCACCCCCAAAACCATTTTCAGAGAAATCTAATTTTTGTAACGACCCCAGACTTCCCAACAATGAAGGAATTGGACCCACGAAACTATTGTATGTGAAATGGAGCTCTGTGAGTTCTGTCAAATTCCGGATTTGTTGGCCAAACTGCCCTAGGAATCCATTGTGAGAGACATCCAGGAGCTGCAATTTCCGCATCGGTACAAGCGAAGGAAGGGGGCCTACCATTAAATTGGCGCTGATGTTAAGGGAAACCAAGCTGGTGCAAGCCTTGATATCATTATCAGATGGGGTTGACAGCGAATTGTTGGAGACATCAAGGACTTGAAGGGCTGGAAGCTGGCATACAGACTGCCAAGCATTGCCCTTCAGCCCAAAGCCGGACATATGAAGCTCAGTGACACTGCTCCCATTGGCAGTGCAATTCACACCAGTCCATCCACATGGGTTATCAGAATTTGCAGTCGTCCATGAGGACGAGAAGGATAACAGGTTTTTCATCCCCTTTGTTTGTTGGTCATTGAGACAAATTCCAGAATCCAAACATAAAAGAATGAACAGGAGACTGAGAAAGGGAGAATATGTGCAAGAATACCTCATTTTTCACAGCAAATGAACGAAGAATGAGTGCAATTCCTGCTTCAAACTATTTGTTGGGCATCCGTTTTCTGCATAGATTTCCTCTCAGGCGTCCTCCCCGGGCCCTGAATGATATTTTATTATTGGGTATGATGAGTTTCCATTGTTATTCTATGGGTGTCATTTTCAAAATTCAGACCCAATTTCAAAATTCAGAAAATCCAAAGAACGGAAAAACAAAAAAGTGAAAACCTTCGGGTTTTGGGTAAGGTGTGCGGATGCCTGGCAAGGGCGTAGAAGGTTCGGAGCAATTGCAGGTCAGTCTTTGTTTTCTGGGGTCCCATACTTGCAGACTGCTGACTTGAAAATGTGTATGCACTTGACTTTGACTTTGAGTTTCATCCATTCCCCTTGAAATGTGTATGCACTTGACCTTGACTTTGAGTTTCATCCATTCCCCTTGAATGCAAGTTTAAACCTCATCGTCAGCCACCTTGGTATGTTGACTTAATTGTTTTTATGTGAGGTAAGTACGCTGACTATATCATTATATGATATAACACATGACACATTAGCGAATGCGTTGACTATTTATTAATCGAATATTTGACCTAAAAATTTAAGGAAAATTATAGAGTTAACTTTGTATTTTTTTCTATAGTCTTATAATTTTTGGGTTGGTTTATGGGGTTTGGCTCTTATTCGGTCATCATTGTTTTAATTGGCATTTGCTAGATCTCCGTCACTGTGATTTTTAGTTGTTTCAAAGCTTTGGTACAATTATATTTTTATGTTGAGAGATTGGGTGGGCAAACACTGTTTGCCCCACCCAATCAGAGAACTTCCTCATTGGCCTTCTAACCAATTATATGTTGACATTTGGCGACAAAGTATTGAGTGAGTTAAAGTCAATTCATCTTGTGTCTTATCAGTCCTTAATTTCTCCATCGTCCACGATGAAGGACACTTCCGAACCGTTGCTCCACTATGACGTCACTTAGCGAGAAGCGTGTCTGGATACCGTCAGAGAGACGACACTCGCTGACGGAAAGTTGTCATTTGACTTTATACATGAGCTATTGTTTAGGCCAAAACTCTGCTCTGATGAACAAGCGCTAGTCGAAGACAGGGTAGGATCGGATTGTAGAATGTTCTTGACGATGGTCTGTGTGGCTTTCGGAGGATCTAGGATCGTAGGTGAAAATTTCCCCACTTGCTTGGATCCTCCATTGATTCCCATATCTAACAAGCTTGAAAATTGAAATCAAATTAACTCTGTTAAAAAATTGAAGAAAACAATTCGGATTCGGAGGAAAGTGAATATATGAAAATATATTTGGACTTCTCGTAAACAAAGTTAGAAGTCGTGTGTACTATTAAGAAACAAATGGAGAGCCAATCGTAACGCATGATGAATTTTACGAGATGAGACCATTAAATTCAGGACAGGACCAGTGAAATATATGTTCGCAACATAATACTTCTCGAAGAATTGAAAGACAAGTGTCGAACATGATCTTTTGGGTGAAGATTAGTATTCAACGATAATACAGGGGTGTGGTAAAACATGCGAAATACTGTATTGATCTTTCCCTGAAATTAAACATAGGGGAATGGAAAGCTTGAGAAGACACGCGGTTGAAATTAAACACAGGGGAAGGGAAAGCTTGAGAAGACACACGACAGAGGAAGTGTTTCCATCACATTCCTAATTAACTAGGAATAAAAGTCAAACAAGTGTAGAATGTATAAAGGAAACGTAACTTTCGAGACTTTTGCATTATTTAACACCATCACGTTTACGTTCAAGAGTCGGGACCAGAGTGCAAAATCCCAGAGTTCACATCACATTTACATTCAGGAGTTGGGACCAGAGTGCAAAATCCCAGAGTGCACTAGGCATGTGGAAAGTGGAAAATTCGAAATGTTTAATTTTTAAATATTATTAAATTATTAAATATTTTTCAAATTTGTAATGTTTAATATTATATTTGTGTGTGTTTGGTGTTTTTGGGCATAAGTTTTATTTGATATTTAAAATTTGATTAAAATTTATAATTTTAAGTTGTTAAGAAGTATTTTAAAACACGGGAAATTGCGATTTACCAAAAGTTATATTATTATATTGCAGTGAAAAAGACTAAAAATAATTGAACTTTTCAACTCCATATTTTAAAATTCCATTACGATTATAATAATGAAAGTGCACAAATTCAAAACTTATTAATCCAGCTGAATGTTTTTTAAAATATTTTTACGCGAGAGGCGTTCCCTTTATAAGATTTGGTGGGAAAACACTGTTTTCCCCACCCAATCAGAGAGCTTCCTCATTGCCCTTCTAACCAATTATATGTTGACATTTGGTGACAGAGTATTGGGTGAGTTAAAGTCAATTCGTCCTGCCCATCCTTGATTGCTCCACCGTCCACGAGATTGGCACTGTGGACCGCCTCGATTTCTCCACCGTCCAAGAGATCGGTGTTGTGGACTGTCGCGTGTAGAGCTTCACTCTGCGATGCTTGAGAGAACACATAGCTCTTGTAGGGCAAGAGCCGACTCTTTTTGCAGGGAGCATCCGAGAGAACATTGCATATGGTAAAGAGAATGCAACTAAGGCAGAGATCATAGATGCGGATAGGGCTGCAAATGCCCATGAATTCATTTCGTAAGTTCATTGACCTAAATCCTTAACTAGAATTGCACTGTAAACTTGTCTATTTATAAAGTGTTATTACCGAATGGTGCGAACTGTGAATATATATTGCACTGTAAACTTGTATATTTATAAAGTGTTATTAATTAATGGTGTGAAATGTGAATATATATTGCAGGGTCTTGAAGGATGGATATGAAACCAACGCAGGGAACAGAGGAATGCAACTATCTACGGGACAAAAGCAAAGAATAGCGATAGCGAGGGAAATTATCAAGAACCGTAGCATCTTGCTATTGGACGAAGCAACTAGGGCATTGGATGCTCATTCAAAGGTGGTGGTTCAGGAGGCATTAGATAGAGTAATGGTGGGACGAACGACTGTAATTGTAGCTCATCGATTGGCCTCAATTCGGAATGTGGAGTGCATAGTAGTTATTAAGAAAGGGAGCGTTGTTGAGCAGGGAAGTCACTCCCATCTCATGACCAAAGGTGAAGGCGGTGCATATTTTGGTCTTGTTAAACGCAAACCATGAGTACCAGCAAGAACAACACCCAAACGACAGAGCAACAACATGCGGTCAAAGGAACTCCATGAATATTTGGTGATCGGGGAGCCCGCTTGCCTTGGGTTTCTATACTTCTTTGCGAAACCACAGATATGAAGAACGAAGGAAAGATAGTGGGCGGGTATATGTTGATCTAAATCAGCCTTTGCCTTGGCCATGGACTTTCTAGGTGTCAATTTCATGTTCCTCTCGAGCACACATAAAAACATCTGAGCTAGGTCGATTGAAGCTGTCGAGGGTTTTGCACCAGGTGGACTAAGGGTTTCGAACCAGGAGAATAAAATATTTTGAGGGTTTTTAAGAATGTCAAGCGCATAAAACATAGCTGCGATTGAATCAGACATCAAAACTCCCACTAGTTCTCTGAAGGGTCAAGGCAATGCTCATTTGAAAGCTGGTAATTATCTTGAAGCAACAATTGTTTACACTCAAGCTATCAAGGCTAATCCTTCCAACACAACTCTTTACAACAATAGATCTGCAACATTTTTGAATCTTGTCAAGCTTAGTAAAGCACTTGCTGATGCTGAAACAACAATAAAGTTGAATCCAACATGAAAAAAGGGTTATTTCAGGAAAGGTTGCTTATTGGAAGCAATGGAGCACTATGATGAGTTGTGGCTGCTTTTCGAGACGCCTTGCAACAAAATCACAAAGCACAGAGGTGGTCCACCAAAATTAAAATACTTTCACTATTGGCTTGGGATAAAAGGCAGGCACAGGAGAAACAAGGAAAAACATGGCAAAAACACTGGAAAATTTGAAGTTAGAATTGGTTCAAAAATTTGAGTCTGAAGCAAGTGGAGAAGAGATTTTTGCTTTAATTACTGCTATAATAGAGGCAGAAGTAAAACAATGGCATGCAAATGGGCACGTGGATGCTAGGGTCACTTATCTCTTTGACAAAGCAAAGGATTGCTCAGATGATGATGCCATGATTGTAAATGTGGAAAAGGCATTTGAGTCACCAGACACTTTAACAAGTTGTGTGTCATTTCTTAGACAACATGCAGTTGATACATCATCCAAAGCAACTTGCTTGGTTGTGACAAAAAAAGTGATATCATTTCCTCGGGTTTGAAAGAGGTAAGGAATCAAAAAGTGGAAACATGGGCACGAGATGGTTTCTTTGTCCAATTGGAGTCATCTAAGGTCCGCAAACTCTGGTTTGTTCCGAGCTCAATTGAGAAAGGACAAACCTTGTGCAAGGACCTCGAAGCTTTAGATTTGGACGCTCATGCCGTGCTTCCACCTCTTTTCAGATAGGCAAAACGACTGAATTTTTAATCCCTTATATTGTCAGCTTGGAGAGACTTTATATTTGGGCTATCTAGATGTCAAGGTAGCCATTTTTCACTATCAAAAAGGAAAAGGTGAATCTTCATTGATTGTCCAATGTCATTCATACAATTAATATCTTCTGCCCTAAATTAATTGGTTGCCCCAATATAAATGACATTGTATCTTTAGATGTGAAAATTTTGGGGAATTGGGTTTTCTATGTTGGTTAATTTGTAGCTTTTCATTTGGCTCAATATCAGTTCCAACAATTTTGTTTGGGGTTCCTATATACTCTCTTCCATGCTCTTTTTCGTCACGGCATGTGAAATAATTATGCGTTAACTAAAATATAAATCATCTACCTTACAACATATATTTCACGTGACCGTTTTTCCCTCCTCGACTTGTCGTTGTTGCTAGCAGCAATGCTTCCTTGTGCTTCTCTTTTAACCCCAATAAAATAACGAAAGCAAACTTGTCTAGAAAGTATAAAGCATTTCCGCTAATTATAAAATATTGTTCAAACTCATGTGTTGCATGATACACAACATGACACATCTAAACGTGCAAACCATCGACCCTTTCCCTCTAGCCCTATGTCACCCCAGGACCAAAGCAGCAAAAACCATCTATCTTTTTGCAGCAGAAATTAATGTTTGTGCATGTGACGGTGAATTGAAAAATAAGAAAGCACTGGAGGATGCAACAAATTTGTTAAGAAAATAAAAAAGAAAGACAACGAATATTTGGCTGTGTGCAAGCGAATTGCAGTAGAGTTTTGGTCACCATTCGTGATAAATTAGGGAAAGCTACAAGGCAACAAGAATATTTTATTACATTAACAAATAAAGATGCCCACAAAAGAAAATAATAATCTCGCATGGAAGATGTATCCCCACTCCCCGTCGTTACTTTGCACCTCTTGGTGCAAATGCTAGTTTATAAAATTGTGTGCAAGTTGTCTTTTTCATATGCCAACATTCTTGTAGTGCTTTGATAAAGGTTAAGGAAATTAAAGGCCATAATTCAATTATGCTAATTCGTATATGATAAATTTAGTTTGTATATGATAAATTTTTTCTTATAATGATAATTTTAGAATGTATATATAATTTATTTTATTTTAAATATATGAGGTAGTTGTTTTTAGTGTGATTTTTTGGATTTTCCGGTACTAGAATTAGATGAAAATTTTGAGATGAAATCTTGCTTTTTGTTATTTAAACTGGTTTTTTTACTGTATATATGGATTCAACACCTTCAAAAACCCCTAGGGTACTTCAATTGTGCAGGGGTTACCCATCAAGATTGTGATTTCAATAAATTTATGCCAGATTTTAAAGAAATTAGACCTGAAAAAACCACCTGAAAAGCTTCCAAAGAGTCTCACTAAGACAACTCTATATATGAGTGATACAAAAATTAATATTTAATATGAAATTTAAATTAATATAATTTTAATGAGTTTTTTCTTAAAAAATTTCAAACAAGTAATAATTATTTATGAATATTTTTTTGAAAAAAATATAATAAATAAAAAAAAGTAATTTTGTCTCAAATATATATATATATATGATGATAATGACAATGGTTAACGTCCACTGAGACCAAATATATATATATATATATATATATCCATTTTATTTTAAAACTTTGATTTCTTATTAAGTATATTGATTATTTGGTTATAATTGTCCAAGCGGTGGACAGATAGTGAATGGGTGCACTGTTAAGATACTCCTTGATGTGAAGTTACGGGTTCAATTCCGAACCCCAATAAAAGTGATGTATTTTGACATGATGATGAAGATGTAGTCCTACCCAGCTTACAAACAAAAAATTATTGGGTCATAATTCTATAGATTTATTTTAATATTATTAGTTTAATTAAAATTGTAAAAAAACATGATATTTAAAATTTATTATTTTTATTATTTTAATTTATTTTTAGCATGTAAATTTGAAGTTATGTACTTGAAGGATCACTCTATAAATAATAATTGAAACTTATTTACAATAAGTACAACAATTACTTCTCATGCCTATTTCCATTTAAAAAAAAGTCCTATCAAGTCAATTTCAAAAAAAAATTATAAGTTGGCCTCATTTTCATCCCTAGCTCCATTTAAACAAAAGTCCTATCAATTCAATTTCAAAAAATTCCATGTCTACCTCCATTTAACAAAAGTCTTATCAATTCAATTTCAAAAATAATTTATAAGTAGCGTGAAACAAGGTATGCAAGAAGTTGTTGTTGAAGCAAGGTATGCACTAAGTTGTTGGCTTTAAATTTATTTAATTATTAACATTTAATAATAATAAAAATGATGATTATGATGATTAACATCTGTTGAGACCAATGCAGCCTATCAGACCTCAAAAAATAATCTAAGTTTGAGTCTTCAAAATCTTGCTTTTGTGATCAAATAGAACGGAAAGAAGCACTCCAAGATTACCATAGGTGCTAGGTTGGCTTAATAGGTCAAGAAAATTGGAAGTGTGACAAATGTTAGGGAATTGAGGGTAGATGTGAGTAAGATTCGGGCAGTCTAAAAGGAAGTGTTTTTCATCTTCCACCTGTTTAGTATCGCAAATCTGACAGATTCTATCGTTTCAAAGAGTCTAGCTCATGAGAATTAGTTCTTATCCTAGTGATGTTCATTTTTTTTTAGTGATGGTCAACACAGAGAGATAATTTTGATTATCAAGGGTGGGTTTGATCACCTCCTTATAGTATCAAAGCTTCCATTTACCTTCTAGCTCCTGATCCTCCCACAACTTGTTCTTAAACTTGGAGGTAATAGTATTTTTGACACTATCTTTGTTCCCCATACTGAGCTCCTCCTTAATTCGCCAATGGTTGAGCCAAGACTGGGCATCCTTATGCCACCCATGTTTGAGGCGAAGGTGGGGGTTTGACTAAAGTTAGAGGAAATTTTGGGGAGCCTTTTGGATTTCATGTTAAGCTTCTTCTTATACATCAGATATCTAAACATGGTCATACTTCCAATGGGGGACAAACCAACTTCGATCAAGAGGATAGGATATGGAGTATTTCCCTTGTTTTTTAGGTTGTAGGTTATGAATTTTTTTTTAATCATCTCAATCTTCCTCCATGTCTCTCTGGATATACTGAAACCCCAAACTTCACATCCGTATAAGACAATAGGGGTGATGAGAGTCTCAAATAAGAACCTCTTTCTACTCCAAATGTAAAGATTGACTGAATTACAATTGGTTTCAAGCTCATAATAGGCTTTCTAGCCTCCAATAATCATTTTCTCGATGTTATAATTCCAATTGAGTTGATGAGGGAAGTCAATGCCCAAATATTTGTAAGAAGAAACTTGCTCTAAGAACTAGTTATTATACATGAAACTTTCATGGGTGATCTTTTTGAATTTAATGATCATGACTTTGGTCTTGTCGGTATTAACCGTCATACCCATTTTGGAGCAACAGACATGAAGAGTATGGAGATACTTGTCAAGATTATCATGGATTTTTGGAGGAACAACGATATCATCGGCATAAAGGAGAAGAGTAATGAGAACACTAGCAAGCTCGATGCCCTTGCATCCCACAGATTCCAGAGACTCCTCTAGCTTATCAATGTATATTCCAAAAAGGGTAGGGGATAAGGGACACCCTTGCTTAACTCCGATATTGCATTTAATGTCTTTCTACCATCCCTCGTTGGTCTTAAGCTTGGCACTAACAGTAGACAGATCACAGCAATCCTCAACTGAGGAGGGACCATGATCTCTTTAAGTCTCTCCCATAGCTTATTTCGAGGAACAATGTCAAAACCTTTTCTAAAGTCCACAAAAAAATAGAAGAGATGGCCTTTATTATTGTGACATTCCTCCGCAATGATTCTGAGAGTGACAAGATGATCGATAGTTGAATAATGTCTCCTAAAACCAGCTTGTCCTTTAACTATATAAACGTAAAATTATATATGTAATTATTAACATATTATAATAATAACAATAAAAACATATAAACATAGAATTATATATTTAATTATTAACATATTATAATAATAACAATATTTTATTAAACATAAAATATGATTTTGAAATTATATATAACATAGTTATTTTAAAAATATATTGGGAATTTAATTTTTTTTATTTATATAGAGTAAATATTTTGAAAATATTTTTAATAATGAAGTAGATAGTTGTTTTTTTTTACTTATTTTTAGTAATACTATTTTTTTTTAAGAAATGAAATTGTTTTTTTAAATAATTTTTTATTGTAATTTTTTATTTATAATGGTTTTCAATATATAAACTTTTCTTTTATTTTCAATTTTTTTTTATTGTATCATATTTTTTTTTGGTTTTATTTAAAGCTATGAATTTCGTCTCATATATACTTATTTAAAATTAAATGAGCGATGATTAAAATTCGAAGAAAAATATATAATCAATCTTATACCAACCTCGCTTTAATGCAAGATGGGCATTTTACAACATAAAGTTGTTTTAATGCAAAATCAGTGATTTACAAAATTACTTTTTAAGGGTATTGTTGATGGAGTAAATAAAATAATGTGTTTTTTATTATAGTATATTTGATGGAATATAATTTTTTTTTGAAATTTATAAAAAAATTAAAATAATAATTTAATCTCCTTGTAAATCCTAGGTTTAGTCAATCAAATTAATTTACCAAATATATATTTATGGTAAATTGTATATAAATTTATTAAAAATTAAATATTGTCTATAACAAATTTCTCTTTAACCTTGAACAAACTCAACTTACTTATTATTACTTTTTTTAATTATTTATATTTAAAGGAGGTGACGTGAACTAGCTACTATGTACTACTTGATTTGAAATACATAATAATATCATTTGAAATACATAATAATATCATTGATCAATAAAATTTGACATTGTTATAATATTATAGATAAATATTAAAGTGATTAATAAAACATAATAAATATTTATAAAATATATTTTAATTAATTAATTAAATTTAAAAATAATTATTTTTCAAATAAATTTCATTTTTTAATGTGCGGTTAGTATTAAACATTTAATATAAATTAAATCCCTATCATTTACTCAACAATAATTGATAAATATATTGAAATTTTTTTAAAAAAATTTCAAAATAGATACATCTAATTGTTAAAATTGGAAGACTTAAAATATATTCATTAAACTGAGCACCTCACAGGCGAGGGACTTCACCTGGAGATTGTTTCAGGTAGAATGCTCTAAATATTTATCATTAAACATCAAATATATATATATATATATATATATATATATATATATATATATATATATACAAGCAAATAGGAGAGTTATAACAACCACCTAAGGTGTAGAAACTAAATCCTAATCTAAGGCTCACACACAATTGATGAATGAATTTTCTCCAATAATACATTTCTCCATTAATTTCAACACTTCCCCTTAATGGAGAAAGGGTTCACTATTACTCCTAACATCTTCCCAAATAACTCAAATTTTATTCCTCCAAGGGGCTTAGTAAAAATGTTTGCAACATTATCACAAGTATTACAATATTCAATATAAATTTCTTTTGACTGAACCTTCTCCCTAACAAAATGAAACTGCATATCAATATCCTTTGTTTTTTTATGAAACACTGGATTATTTTCAAGTTTTATTGAGCTCTGGTTGTCACATCTGATAACTATTGCATCTTTTTGTTCTTCTTCGGCATCATGGAGAAGTCTCCTCAACCAAACCACCTCACAAGTTGCTGCACACATTCCTTGATATGTATCTTCTGCTGGAGACAAGGAGACAATGTGCTGCTTCTTTCTGCTCCATGCAATGACCCCAGACCCAATGTTAAATGTGCAACCTATTATGGATTGTCTGCCATCCAGATTTTCGACCCAGTTTGAAACTAAAAAACATGTCAAACTAACATCAAATGAAAAAGTATATTTAATACCAAAGTCTAAGGTTTCTTGAAGATACCTTAAGACACCTTTCACTACAAGCTAATGATTCTCAAGAGTCTTTGACATGAATTTTCTAAATACATTGACTACAAAAGATAAATCTGGCCTAGTTGTAATCAATTAAATTAGACTCCCAACCAGTTGTCTATACAGTGTTGCATGCACCTCCTTGGAACCATCATCATTCTAAAGTTTGACATTTTGATGTAAAGGCACTGAGGCAGCATTTCACTGATCCATTATGAAATTTTTCAATAAGTTCCTGACATACTTTCCCTGAGATAGAAAAGTCTGGCCATAATCCCTCCAGAATTCAAGACCCAAACAATAATGTAACTCTCCAAGGTCTTTCTTCTCAAAAACCTGTGACATATGCGCTCTAATTTTTTTAATGAGCTCATCAACATTTCCTGTAATAATAAGATCATAGAAATATAAAGAAATCAAAACTATTTGCAATTTTTTATCAAACACAATATACAGATTTGGGTCGTCCTTGCTCCTCTTTAACTGTGTTGTAGGGAAAATGAGTCAATTTTTTCATACCATGACCTGGGTGGGTGTTTTAATCCATAGAGTGCTTTCCTCAATCTACAGACTAAATTTTCCTTCCCCCGTTGAATAAAATCTCCAAGTTGTGCTAAATACACCTCCTCTTTCAATTCATTGTTTAAGAAAGCAGATTTCACATCTAGCTCGTGTATTTTCCAGTGATTTTTCGTAGCTAATGCTCTTAACATTCTAATGGTGTTTAACTTAGCTACAAGGGTGAAGGTTTCTTCATAATCAATACCTTATTTTTTACAATTCCACTTAGCCACCAACCTATCTTTATATTTATCTATACTACCATCTTCTTTAAACATAGGCTTGTATAAGCTTTTGCAACCTATGCTTTTTTTACCTTCAGGTTGTTCAACTATATCCTGGGTTTTTTTTTTAATTATTGACTTATATTCCTCTTCCATTTCTACCCTCCATTCATCATATTCACTTGCTTCTTTGTATTTTAAGGGCTCAACAACATTCAAGATATTTTTCATGAGGGAACAATCTTTATACCTGGCAGGTAAGCAAGTCTACCTACCTGATCTTCTTGGTATTAGAGTGGCCTCAAATTTGTTTTGAACATCCCTTAATGGACTTGGACTGCTGATTGCATTTGTATCATATGATTATTCCTTTTTCAGTTGTTTCTGTTGTTGATTATTCCTAGTTTCATCACTTCCATATTCCACTCACATGACAGGTAATAGAAATTGGTTTGAAAGTTTTCAAGAAACTAGCAGTGGTGCTAAAATATACCTTGGTCATGACAGAGGCATACTTGAACGAGATCAATAATCTCGATGGATCCAATTATTCTAATTGGGAATTCAAGTTGCAGACCATGCTTGAGGGGCAAAGTGCATGGGCGATTGCAAATGGAGATGAATTGAAGCTGACTGTAGCAGGAGGCAGACTAGTTGCAGCAATTCAAGATTAGGAGAAGAGGGAGAACAAGGCAAAAGTGTTGTTGAAATTGTAAGTGAAAAACTGCATTATCCCTCAAATCAGAGAGTGTAAATCAGCAAATGAGATCTAGAAAAATCTCAAGGATTTGTACGAGATTAAAAACACAAATCACCTATTGTTCCTGAAAAGCAAGATTCTCTCCATTGAAATGGAGGAGAATGAATCGGTAGTTGTGTCCATCTCTCGAATCAAGGAGCTCAAAGACAAATTTCAATTGCTATTACAAATTTAATCAAGTTTATAAAGTTGATTTGATTTTTTTTTAATTACTTAATGATATATTGTCCTCGAAGTTGTGAATGATTCTATTTTATATGTTCATTCTAATTATATAACTAATGTTTATTGTGCTGAGAGTTGTCGAGTATATAGGAGATGTGTCAGAATAATGTAAGTATGTCAAAATATTTTAAATGTCAGGATATATATATATATATATATAATGTAATGTAAAATGTAAAATTTAAGGTATAGAGCTACCAATTTGATCAAAAGCAATTGGTTTCTCTACAATGTAAAGTTAAAATAATATTGTTTCTTTAACATGTTATTTCTCTATACATCACTATTGGTATAATAATAAATAATATTGATGATGATTATTATTATTATTATTATTCCAATATATTATATTAATAATCATCTCCATTTTAACTATTATTATATTAGATATTACACATATTTTTTATTAGACGAAGTGACAATTGTCAATCATATGGATGGAGGGGGGAGAGGGGGAGAAAAAGAGAGAGACAGAAAGAGGGTGAGAGATAAATAGAGAGAGAGGGAGAGGGAGAGGGAGAGGGAGAGACAGTCATGGGGGGGAGAGAGGGAGGGATGAATAAATACATGGAGAGAGAGAGAGAGAGAGAGAGAGAGAGAGAGAGAGAGAGAGAGATGGAATGACAAGGGATAGATGGAGAGGGAGAGAGGGAGAGAGGACAGGAGGAAGAAAGAGAAGGAGAGGAGAGAAAAATATAGGGAGAGAAGGGGAAGAGATAGAGGGAGACACAAAGATGGAGGGTGGAGAGGGAGAGGAGACAAAAGGAGAGATGGAGGGAGATAGTGACAAAACTGGAGAGTAAGAGAGAGAGAGAGAGAGAGAGAGAGAGAGAGTGAAAATGGAGATATGGAAAGAAAGTGAGAGAGAGAGAGGAGAGAAAGAAGGGAGGGAGAGAGGGAAAGGGGAAGAGAAAGAGGGAGAGGAAGAGTGAGGGAGAGAGAGTGTCATTGTACATTTAGGGGGTGAGATAGTGAGACAAAGAAGAGGAGGCAAAGGGAGATAAATATATATATGGAGACGGGCGAGAGGTAATAATGGAGTGATAGAGAGAGGGAGGGAGATATAGATAGATATGGAGAGAGAGTGTGTGTGCATTTGGGGGATATATATAGACAAATAATCCTCAAGGATGGAGGGATATATATATATATATATATATATATATATATATATATATATATATATATATATATAGAGAGAGAGAGAGAGAGAGAGAGAGAGAGAGAGAGATGGGAAAGAGAGGGAAGGGGAGATGCAATTTTATTCACTAAAATGGATACATTGATTTCAGTGTAGTTGTTGATTTATAACTGTATTTGATTGCTTGCACTAGATGCATTGATTTCAATGTAGTTGTCGATTTCTAATCCTACTTGATTACTTGTATTATATTCGTTGATTTTAATGTAGATGTTGATTTATAATCCTATTTTATTTCTAGCACTAGATGCATTAATTTCAGTGTAGATGTTGATTTCTAATTCTATTTGAATACTTTCACTAGATGCATTAATTTCAGTGTAGATGTTGATTTCTGATTTGACGGAACTAGATGCATAATCTACATTAATTTCATTGTAATTAGGTTAATGGTGCACATTTATTTTGGTGTAAGGAAAAAAAACTTATTAACAATGTGAATTTTTTTTTGTGTTACAATAATTCAACCATAAATAAAATACTTGAATTTTCAACTTAAATAAAATGTTCACTTATTGAATTGTTTGCTTCTTGAAACTGTAAACTATTTGTAATTCACTAGATTCTTATTATTCTCATTTTCCATCATTCAACATTGTTAGTTACTTTTCCATTCAAACGTGGTAATAGAAGACAATTACTATTGAAACTTACTTGGGGTTTAACACTTCATAAGGCACAATGATTACCATTGGAGAAAACTAGTATTAATATCGGACAACAATAGAAAGAAGGTATGCAATTTACTACAATGGCTCAAGTTAAAGATTTGAATGGTATACGATTTGAACCACCCTTTTCATATGATCCATATGAAAAGATGGAAAAACTAACAAGTGTGATAATAAGAACAATAAAAGAAAATATTTTGAGATTGATTATAATGAAGACTCTATGTAATTGGCTACATTCTTATTATTCACATTTTCTACCATTCAACACGGTTACATTGTCACTTTGCATTCAAAATTTTTATTTCATCATTTAAGTTATTAACGATCTCTATCATCTCAAAAAATTGAGGTAACTGAGAAAAATTAAAATTAAAATGACGAGATTAATGTTATAAATATTTAACATATTTAATATTATCAGAATAATTAGATGTTCAACAAATTTTCAATGACTCCAGACGACTAGTTATGATTGAATTAGGATAGTTATTATTTTTATAAATAATAATTATTTTGTTTAGCTAATATTTATTATGTTTATATATAAGTTTTAATTATTATAATTTTATTATCTTGATTTTTTTATTTTTTTTCAATTTAATATGAAAATATTGTGTCAAATATAGAAATTATTGGGTAGATATGAAACCGCTAATGAAATTTATGAAAACACGGGACTCAAATCTACTCTACTACTCTACGAGATTCAATTCACGATTGAGAACACAAATCATAAACATGCAAGAATAATTATCACACATACACATATTTTATCTAGGGGAAAGCAACTGCTCAAAACCCATTCCTATCTGTATTGCATTAATCAAAGAATAGAGATGCAATACAATGCTTTCTCAAGTTTGAGCATGGCGTGCAAGTGTATAGTCTATCTCTCTTCCTGACTCACTAAATTTGGCCAAAAATTACCCAATTTAAGTATTGAGGGGTTTTCGCATTACATTACATTAGATATCATTTTTTGGGATTCAACTGTGTTAAGTAAGTCATTCATCTATGACCTTTTCCATGAGAGGTAGTCGTAACTTACTAATTTCTCATGATTTTTTAATATTCCACTTAGCACTCATTGCATTGGGTGATGTTCACAGTGGTGAAGAAGTGGGATTGAAACTAGTGAAATGAATCACATAGCGTCAATCATCACTTCCAAGGCTTGCACCTGATAACCAAGACTACCTGGGAGGTCACCCATCCTAGATCATTGTTGGCTCAAGCGTGCTTAACTATGGATTTTTTCCCACAGTCAAGCCCACTTATCTTGCTACCCCATTTGCAAAACCTTATCAAGTATTGCGCCTCATGAACCATTCAAGTAGATCTCCCTTCACTCTTTGTATTTAAGTATTGAGGGGTTTTCGCGATGCATTATATTAGATATCATATTTTGGGATTCAAATGCCTTAATTAAGTCATTAAACTATGACAATTTCCATGAGAGGTATTCGTAACTCACTAATTTCTCATGATTTTTGAATAGTGAAGGGAGCTCTACTTGAATGGTTCATGAGGCACAATACTTTCTAAGGTTTTTCAAATGAGGTAGAAAGCTAAGTGGGCTTTATTGTGGGGAAAACTCCATAGTTAAGTGTGCTTGAGCTAGAGGTGATCTGGGATGGGTGAATTCCTGGGAAGTCCTAGTTACCGGGTGCAAGCCCTAGAAGTGATGATCACATGGTATGTGATTCATTTCACTAGTTTCAATCCCACTTCTTCACCCTTGTGAGCATCACCCAATGTAATGAGTGTTAAGTCGATTATTCAAAAATCATGAGATATTAGTCATTTATGACTACCTCTCATGGATATTTTCATAGATGAATGACTTACTTAACCAAGTTGAATCCCAAAAAATGATATCTAATATAACACACTGTGAAAACCCCTCAATACTTAAATACAAAGAGTGAAGGGAGCTCTACTTGAATGGTTCATGAGGCACAATACTTGCTAAGGTTTTGAAAATGGGGCAGAAAGATAGGTGGGATTTATTGTGGGGAAAAATCCACATTTAATTGCACTTGAGCCAGAGCTAATCTGGGATGAGTGACCTCCCAGGAAATCCTAGTTACCGGGTGCAAGCCCCGGAAGTGATGATTGATGTTATGTGATTCATTTCACTAGTTTCAATCCCACTTCTTCACCCCTGTGAGCATCACTCAATGCAATGAGTGCTAATTGGAATATTAAAATATAATGATGAATTAGTCAGTTACAACTACCTCTCATGGAAATGGTCATAGATGAATGACTTACTTAACGTAGTTGAATTCCAAAAAATGGTATCTAGTTACCCAATTTTCAAGCACTCAAAGCTCCTATTTCCTTGTGTTGTTCCTTGAGTAACTATGCCCCTATTAATTCGGAAATGCCTCAAATGGAATTGCAAAATTCCTTTAGGCTCATCCTTTGATTTCATGCACCACTCGGACACCTCGAAATAGTCTACAACTGATAGTACACTGCCTTGGAATATTCATCTCAACTAGGTAACTCGAATTCTTTGTATGCATCAATTATTTTGGGTTGATTAATTATTTAACTGGGTAGTCACTGAGTGTGTTTGAACTTACACTTCCACTAGTTCCTTCAATCGTTAGAACTAGTTTAACTTATCGTAACTCAATTTAACTTAAATAGATTGTATCAAATTAGAAATCAATCATATTGAACTGAACTCAAGCTTCCCCAATTCAAATTAACTGAGTTAACTGAGTTACAAGTGAGATGCCACCTCAGTTAATTATCTCGAAGATTCTTCTAATGTGGAAATTCAAATTTTCTCTAGTTTGACCAAGGCAAGGTCAAACTAAGATTTTCTTATTGCATTTCTCAACTCTTCCTCTCAATAAGGAAGGGATTATCAATTACCTCGATCTTTCCTCTATGGAACTCGAATTTTCCTCTTGACAAAGTATTTTTCAAAATCTATGCATCTTGTTCCTCTATTGGAATGTATTCTAGCAACATAATCCACCTCTACACACAATCCCATAGATGGTGATACCATATATATATGCTTGGATCAATCATGAAAAACATTATTTTCAGAGATCTTGATGCAAATATTAGTATCACAATAGATCGCAATTGGATCCATCATCTGAACAAACAGTCCCACAAGAATATTTCTCATCTAGATTACCTCACATTATGCTTGATTGGAATCCATGTAATCTACTTCTACTAAAATGAGTGCCACATGTATGTGCTTCATGTTGTACCAAGAAAGAGATGCAAACCCAAGACTAAAAAATCCTCCTGATGTAATCTTCCGCTCTGATGGAATCCCCACTTAATCTGCATCTGTGAAGCCACATAGCTTCACTACCTCTATTTTTCTGTACCATAGTCCAAACTAGGTAGTTCCTCTGAGGTACTCTAAGACATGTTTAATTTCTTTCCAATATAGGTTGGTTGGCATAACCATAGCTTGAATCAGTTGGTTAATTGTATAGCACATATCTAGTCATGTGTTCACAAGATACATTAGTGAACCCACAAGCTACCGATAAATGGTAGCTTACAAAACCTCACCTGAAGTGGCATTCTTTTTCCTCCAAGTGGTTGCTAGAGGAGTCTCCATGGGTTTGCTAATCTCCATGAAAAACTTCTTCAGTATCTCATTTACATACTTTCCATGAGAGACAAATAGTTCCCCATGTCCTTGCCATACTTCCATACCAAGAAATTAGTGCATGAGTCTGATGCCCTTCATTTAAAATTCTCTTACAAGGTCCTCCTTGCAAGATCTCATCAACTTATCATCACTATTTAAAATAAAATCATCAACATATGAGACAATAATTAACAATTTACATTATACCACAATATGATAAAGGTTTACATCTGCTACACTTTTGGTGAAGCCCAACCTGGTGAGATAAATGTCAATTCTGGTGTACCAAGCATGGGGTTATTGCTTGAGTCTATATAATACTCGCTTGAGTTTTCACACATGTGACTCTCGATCAAAGTTATCAAAACCTTTTGGTTTCTCAATGTACACCTCCTCCTCAATAAATCGATTGAGGAATGTTTTTTTACATCCATGAGGTATATCTTCCACCCCCATTGTGCATCCAATGTTAGAATTGATCTAATGGATGAGTACCTTTCTACTGGAGCAAAAGTATCCTCATAGTTAACTCCCTCAACTTGAGAGAATCCTTTGGCCACAAATATGGCCTTGTAGTTTTCTATGCTTTTGTTTGTTGTATGATTTACCTTTAAGATCCATCTCAAACCCACCATTGATTTATCTGTTGATCTTGGCACCACATCCTAAACATTGTTCTTGACAATGGAATCATATTCCTCTACCATTGCATCAACCTATACAGGTTTCTCTATTTCTTCCTCAAAAGAGGATGACTCATTCTCTACAAACTTAGTCATTAGAGCCATGTAGCCAGTTTATCGATCATGTGACCTTCTCTGTCTATGCTGTGAAGTGGATGATCCCACATTACCTCTAGTATCATGCAATAATCTCTCAGCTTCCTTGGTTATTTTCCTTCCTTCTCTAGATTTTTTTGCTTGAGTGGCTATCTCCACTCTCTTCTCCTCAATGTGTGGCTGCTCCACAACTTCCCGAGGTTATTTCATTGGAGCTAGAAGCTTCTGATCTGGTTGCAACTAAAGCTTCCTTTCAAGAGAACATATCATTGCCTTCTCCTCATCAAACATTACATCCCTTCGCATAACTGTCATTCTAAGGGATGGAAATTACACATGGTAGTTGTGAGGAGTTTTCCTGTAACCCAAAAATGATCCCAACTTTGTTGTCAATTATAGCTTCTTCCTTGATTCTTTGGAAACATGGCAGTAAAGTAAGGCTACAAAAATCTTGAAGCGTGACACATCTAACTTCCTCCTAGAAATCTTGTGCTATTCGATGAACTCATGCCAAGAATCTAATGAGGACTCTTGTTTTGCAAATGTACCGTTGGGTTGTATGCTTCAACACACAAATGTAGAGGTAGGCCTTGGTCATGCAACATTACCTTTGTTTCTCCCATAATACTATGGTTCCCCGTCTCAACCACCCCATTCTGTTTTGGATTGTGGGGTTTTTTCAACTCCCATCGAATGTCTTCCTTTGCATATAAATTTTTAAATTCATTTGACTCGTACTCACCTCCATTATTTCTCTTGAGAGCCTTTACCTTCTTGTTGGTTGCTTTCTCAACCAATGCCTTGAATTCAATTAACTTGGAGAATTTCTCATCTTTCTTTTGCATGAAGAAGATCCAACACTTCCATGAGAAATCATCTACAAATATAACATAATATTTGTGCCTAGTAGTGGAGGTTGTCAAGAAAGGTCACAGACATCAAAGTGGATCCTATGAAGGTTTGCATGTGCTTTGTTGTCCCAATCATGGAAAGTGGATTTTGTGTACTTCCCCAAGGTACACCCTTTGCATGTATCCTACTGCTCTAGTGCTCACTTCGGGAGGCATGTGGTTATCTGCTACATAATATTCAGTGTGCCATGATGCAAATGGACAAGTATTTTATGCCAAATTTCACTTACATTTCCGCTCTACACCTTGTCTGCGTTCATTCTTAATGCAACACAGTCATCCATGTCTAGCTTGTACAAGTTCTTCACACAAATCCTGATATGATTCAATTGTCTCGTGGCTGTGTCTTGGGAATGATTTCCCTTTGTTGAAGATCACATCATAACCACAGTGTTCCAAAACTACAATGGAGATGAGATTTTTCATTAGACTCAGAACAAACATCGCATCATTGAGTTTGAGAGGGGAGCCCGAATCCCTATGAAAGGTGACTGTACCCATCCTGGTCTCACAATACCTTCCAACATATCCCATCCTGATGTGCATCTGGATATCTTTCTCCTCTAAATCAGTGAAAAATTATTTATTCCCTAGCATGTGGAACGAGGCACCACTGTCCAAGTAATACATGCTCAGCATCATTGTTCTCATCATGCATGCGAAGAGAGTGAATTCAACCTCGAACTATGAATCCAAAGCTTCAATTGCCGCTCCTCCTGAGGTCTTCTTGCTTGCTTTCTTGTGTGGACACTTCGTGGCATAGTGCCCAATTTCATGGCAATTGAAACACTTAATTTTGGACAATTCTTTCTTCTTGTCCCCTTGACTAGATTCTGGTTTGGATTGGGATTTCTTCCCTTTTCCCTTCTTTTCCTTTCCATCCAAGGCACAATTTTCTTCATCCTCACCCTTGGATGATTTCATGTCTCCGATATTCTGCCTTATTTTTGCTTGTACCAAATCAAACCATAACTGTTCCAAATTCGGTAGTTTCTCCCTCCCATTCACCGAATCTTAGTAGTTGTGCCAACCCTTGGGCAGGCCTAGAAGGGATATGCTTACCAAATCATCTTCTACAAACAATAACTTCAACTCCACCAAGTTCTTCACGACATTGTGTGAACTTGCTCAGGTACTATAGAATAGTGTTTTCCTTCTACATCTTGATATTTCAAAGTTTATCCTTGAGTGCCAACTTCCTATGGTCACTACTATTCTGAAACAAATTTGTCATTGCTTTCCACATTGCATATAAATTCTCTTTCCCGTGGAGATTTGAGACAATGTGGTCTCGTACTCCCTCTAATATGATTCTCCTCGCCTTAGCTACACACTTCTTCCATTCTGCTAGATTCTGAGTATCAAATGTTTTTGGTTTCAGGATCTCATTATCAATAAATTCATTCAATCCATTATCTTCCAACACTACCTCCATTTATCCTTCCAAGCAGCATAATTCTAGATTCCCAAGGGAATACTCAAGTCTTAGTCCATAGAAATCCATCCTTATAGCTTTGAAGAATTTATCCTACAGAATTGATTCTCCTACAATAACAACTTCAAAAAATTTTCTCTATTGTGAATCCTTCTCTGATACTATGTAGAAATTATTGTGTAGATACGAAACTACTCATGAAATTTACTAAAGCACAAGACTCAAATCTACTCTACTACTCTATCGAATTCAATTCACGATCAGGAACACAAATCCTAAACATGGAAGATAAAATATCACACATACACAAATATTTATCTAGGGGAAAGCAACTGCTCAAAACCCTTTCCTATATGTATTGTATTAATCAAAGAATAGAGATGCAACACAATGCTTGCTCAAGTCTTAGCACACCTACAAGTGTATAATGTATCTCTCTACCTGAATGACTAAATTTGGCCAACACTTAGAGAATTTTCAATCCCTCCAAGCTCCTATTTCCTTGTGTCGTTTCTTGAGGAATTAGGTCTCAATTAATTAGGAAATTTCTCAATTGGAATTGCGCAATTCCTTTAGGCTCATCCTCTCACTGTGCACATGCACCACCTATATACCTCAGAATAGTCTACAACTAGTAATACACTGCAATGGAATCTCCATCTCAACTAGGTAACTCAAATTTTCTGCATGATCAGTTATATTGGGCTGATTGATTAGTTAATCAATTGATCATCGAGTGTGGTTGAAATTACACTTCTACAACTTAACCTTCCACTAGTTCCTCCAACAATTAGAACTAGTTTAACTGACCATAACTCAATTTAACTGAAATAAATTGCTACAAATTAGCAATCAATCACACTGAACTGAACTCAAGCTTTCCCAACTCAAATTATCTGAGTTAACTGAGTAACATGGAACTGAGTGACAAGTGCCATATCACCTTAGTTAACTACCTCCAAGATTTTTGTTGATATGGAAAGTTCAGTTTTTATTGTTACGTTTTCAACAACATATAATATTATATTAAAAATATTTTTAAAAAATTAATTTTATTTTTATTTATAATTATTTAAAAAAATAAAATAAAAATATTTTGATCTGTAATAATAAATATTTACTTTTTAATTGTGATTTTATGATGAAAATATAGGGGAAAATGTTTATTTAGTCAATTTTTAATAAAAATAATAATGAAAACTTATTTAAATTTATAAATTCTTGATGAAATTACAAAAATAAATAAATTAATTGACAACAAATAAAAATGAAAGGTAATGAAAACTTATTTAAATTTATAAATTCTTGATGAAATTACAAAAATAAATAAATTAATTGATAGCAAATAAAAATGATTGATTCAATTTATTATTAATTGCATCGAGAATTATGAGGTGCTTTACAATTCTAAAGTAAGATTATATGGCAATAAAAAAATAAATTAAAAAAAAGGTATATATATATATAGCAATAGCAAAATAATTAAAAAAACTAAAAGTTATATGTACGTATGTAACTAAATAAATAACTATATATATATATATATATATATATATATAATTAACTATACTTGGATTCAAAGATACTCTATAATTTAATATAAAAAAATATATAAGCATTAGATGTTAGAATATATATATATATATATATATATAGATATATATATATATGTGCTGGTTTTATTGTACATTACATAGGACATAGATATATCTATAGAAAGAGAACTAAACACAATCGAATTCTTCCCTCGAAACCAACTTTAGTCAATCCCAAGAAACCAACTTTAGTTAATCACAAGAATCACTTTAGTCAATCCCAAGAAACCAACTTTGGTTAATCAAAAGAATCACTTTAGTCAATCTCAAGAAACCAACTTCTGTTAAATAACACAAAAGTATAAATCAAATAGATGATAAGCATTGATAGACATCAAAACACTTACCTCGTTCTAGATCTCGCACTATCAATATTATAAAATTATAAAATTAACTAAATTATACAAATAGTCAACAACGAGAACAAGGTGGATCTTCACTTGAGATGCTTTTGACTTATTCACCATTACCAAATAAAATACTTTACCTGGAAATATGTTATATCACTCTGTTGTTAAACAATTTACACCAAGCAAGAAAGCTAAATTTATTTTTACTTGAAATTTATTTGAAAAGCATAGATTTGAACCTAGGTTTATGTTGATGGTGCTGGAAATTAGTCAACCAAGGGGGTCTCCCTGATGTGAAGTCCCAATTAGACTTCACACTGTTTGGAGTAGGAGCCCCAATCAGAAATACAGTTGATTGCCATTATCCTTAGGGATTTTCCTTAACTGCCATTATTAACATAAGAGGTTATTCAAACATTCTTTGAAACAAGCAAGTTGACATTGTGAGGCATACAATTTGCGATGTATGCAAGGTACCTTCACAGTAGGGAGAAAGACAATGAGCCTCTAGAATAAAAGTAATAGTATAATCCTAAAAGAGACATGCAAGAGCATAAAAGGATCACAAATTAGTATGTGTTGAGATTTTTCTGTTTTGAGTAAAATAGGCAAAAATCTCATTAGGTGACAAAAATTAGGAATTAGTTCCTAGATTAGCTCCAGTTTGTTGGGAGGGAGTTAATGCATCCTAAATTTGATGTGAGAGGATTTATGAGGCTGTTAGATTCTCCTGCTATATAATAGGTATCCATACGGATGATTTGTGTGGGTGTGAGAGTTTGTAATCTCCTGTTTGAATTAATAAGATTGCCAATGCCCTGTTGTGTGGACGTAGCCCAGGAGGTTTGGGTGAACCACGTTAAACCTGTGTGTCTTCTGCTAATGGTTTCCTGCCTAGTGTTATGTGTTTAATGTTTTCCGCTGTTTTAAACTCTGACAATTGGTATCAGAGCGGAGTGATCAATGAGAGCTAGCGTTGGACGAAGATGTCACTTTGGTCGCAGGAGCTGGTTCGGTGGTTCTGTTGAACTGTCTATCGGTGATCGGTTCTGTTGAACTGTGTATTAGTGATCGGTTCTGTTGACTGGCGATGAGAAGGGAGAGGTAGGGGGAGGTTTCCCGGAGGGTGCAGGGTTGATGGAGGAAGGAGCCACGAAGCTTCGTAACTGCTCGTTCGCCTCCCATTATAATGCGCGTATGCGTTCGACTTCTCTTTCCATCCATGCCTCCTGCTTTCTTCGCGTGCCCTGTGTTAGATCATTGGAGGGCGATAGGTAGCTTCCGATCCCTGGAAGGTGTCTGGTTACACAGGGTCTCCCACGCCTGGTCACAGTAAACGTGTCGGTGCCCCAGCCCAACAACTCAGAGATATTGGTATGCAGGGAAGATAAAAGGGGGAAACAGATCCTCGGCACGAGCAACGACGGATTTGTGCTGCCCACGGCCACGAGCAACGGTAACGGCAAAGGCTTCATGCTGCCCACGGCCACGAGCGGAGTGGAAGAGCTGCGGGAGGTTTTCAAGGTATTTGAAGACTCACAGCGTTAATGCAATAGAGGCGTAGGCGTTGACAGCGTTGAAGTTTAAAGTCGATTTGAAGTTTTAATGCTGTTATGAAATGCGATTTTGAATATGGTATGTGTTTTTCACATAAAATCGATTTTTTTTTTTTTTTTTTTTTTTTTGCAATTTGAAATTCAATTGCAATATTTAAGAAAGAAAACACAAATCGATACAACTGAAAAAGGATTTGAGTTTACATTGAATTGTAATAATTCAATGTGTATTTTTTTAAAATCGATTTGAGGGGTGTTTTTTTAAAGAAATCGATTTTGTTGAGGATGGCATTTGAGAAGTTTATTTTATGCCATGATGTTATAAGGGGAAGAGCATTTGTTTTAAAGGCATAGACAGTGTTTTAAGATTAACTTCATTTAAAAAGTTGATTTTGGAGATTCATTGTTTTAAGACGAGATGGAGAAAACTCAAAATGCCCGGTTTGAAATTGATAAGTTCAACGGCAAAAACAATTTCGAGATCTGGAAGCTAAAGATGCATGATCTGCTGGTTCAACAAGGCGTGGTGAAAGCGCTGTTGGGGAGGAGAAAAAGGCCTTCTTCCATGACGGAGGATGAATGGGATGAGTTGGATAACAGAGCTCTGAGCACAATTCGGTTATGTCTGGCAGATGACGTTCTGTTCAACATTGTGTCAGAGAAGACCGCCGCAGGCTTGTGGATAAAGCTTGAAAAGCTCTACATGACGAAATCCTTGACAAATCGGATTCTCCTGAAGCAGCAGCTATACAGTTTGTGGATGAAGGAAGGTACCTCGGTTACTGACCATCTGAATGTTTTCAATACTCTATTGGTACAATTACAAAGTCTAGATGTAAAATTTGATTCAGAGGATAAGGCAATAACTCTATTGTGTACATTGCCTGAATCGGGGGATCACTTTGTTACTTCCATAAGCTTCAGTAATGCAGCTGTCCTTGAGTTTGACGATGTGGTTGGAGCCATGTTGTCTGAGGAGACGAGGAAGAAGTCGAATGCTGACACCTCTACATCAGAGGCAATGATGGCTAGAGGTCGTTCTAGAGAAAGACGCTCCGGTAAGCGCAGCGATTCGCGTTCAAAGTCGAAAGGGAAGAAGAGCAAAGTGAAGTGCTGGTTTTGTGGCAAATCGGGGCACTTGAAGAAAGATTGCTGGAAGAGACAACAAACAGAGAAGAAAGGAGACTCTTCGACAGAGAAGAAGGAGGCAAATGCGACAGATACAGGTTCGGCATCTGGTTCAGGTATGAGCGACGAAGTGTTGTCTGTTAATATGTCAAATCATGATCAACATTGGTTGTTAGATTCCGGCGCATCAAACCACATGTGTATTCATAGAGAATGGTTTAAGACGTATAGATCAGTTAATGATGGAGTCGTGTACATGGGTAATGATGTCACATCTAATATTGTGGGAATAGGAAGTATACAACTGCAAATGTTTGATGGCACAACTAAATTGTTAACAGATGTGAGACATGTTCCACACTTAAGAAAAAATCTAATTTCACTGGGAGCACTTGACACAAATGGATATAAAACTGTAATTCAAGGTGGAGTTATGAAAATCTATAAAGGTTTTTTACTAGTAATGAAAGCTAAGAAAGTAGGAAATCTGTTTCAGTTAGAACGAAGAATAGGGTCAGTTCATGTGTCTACGGTGTCTGAACATGATAGTAGTTCCATTCGCCTATGGCATCAAAGGTTGGGCCATATGAGTGAAAGAGGGTTGAAAATTTTGGCTGATCGCAAGTTACTTCCTAATCTAAGGTCTGGAAAGTTAGATTTCTGTAAACATTGCTTGTTTGGAAAACAAAGTAAACAAAAATTTAAAATAGGCAAACATACTAGTAAAGGCATACTTGATTATATTCATTCAGATGTTTGGGGTCCAGCTCCTACAGCGTCATATGGTGGTTCGTCGTATTTTGTATCATTCATTGATGACTTTTCTAGGAAGGTGTGGGTCTACATGTTGAAAAGGAAGTCTGATGTTTTTTCAGTTTTCAAACAGTTTAGAGCATTGGTAGAAAACAACACTGGTAGAACAATAAAGTGTTTAAGAACCGACAATGGTGGTGAGTTTACTTCCAAGGAGTTTGACAGCTATTGCAAGGATGCAGGGATCGAGAGACATAAGACCACGGTTTATACTCCTCAGCAAAATGGAGTTGCTGAACGCATGAACAGGACTCTTCTAGAGAGAGCAAGGAGTATGTTGAGTAACGCCGGGTTGCAAAAGGAGTTGTGGACGGAAGCAGTGGCAACAACTTGTTATGTGATAAACCGATCTCCATCGACGACGATAGACTGCAAGATTCCGCAAGAGGTATGGAAAGGACACCCTTGTGACTATTCTAAACTCAGAGTGTTTGGTTGTGATGCATATGCTCTAGTGCCTAAACATCAGCGAACTAAATTAGATCCAAAGTCTAAAAGGTATATCTTTGTTGGGTATGGTGTTGGAACAAAGGGATATAGACTGTGGGATCCTACTACCCGCAAAATCATCATCAACAGAGATGTAAAGTTTGATGAATCCTCTCTTGTACAGTTAGATGTAGATAGAAGATTGAAACAGGATGATGTATCTGACTTTCAGCACATTCAATTTGATAGCACTTCTAATGATAGTCATGATGACCATAGTTCAGATACTAGTCATGAACAGGTTTCAGAATCAGAACATGAACAGGGTTCAGGTTTAGATCATGAACAGGTCTCAGATACTGATCGGCAAGAAGTTCCTACAGGTGGTAGTCAGCCAATCGAGGAAGCACCAGAAACATCCTTAAGGAGGTCGACAAGAATCAAACAGCCACCGAGAAGGTATGATGATTATGTTACTTCAGTTGCATTTACTGCTAATGACGATGAACCTCTGTGCTATCAGGAAGCTATAGAAGGTTCGAAAAGTGACAAGTGGAAAGCAACCATGAAGGACGAAATGATGGCCTTGAGTAAGAATGGCACATGGGATCTGGTTGAGCTTCCGAAAGACAGGAAAACTGTGGGGTGTAAATGGGTTTTCAAGCTGAAACGGGGTGTGAATGATACGGAGGACAGGTACAAAGCGCGACTGGTTGCAAAAGGGTTTTCTCAGAAAGCGGGCATTGACTTTCATGAGATTTTTTCACCAGTTGTTAAAATAGTTTCAATTCAAATTGTGTTAGCTTTAGTTGCTTTGTTTGATTTAGAGTTACAGCAACTAGATGTTAAGACTGCATTTCTACATGGTGATTTAGATGAGGAAATTTATATGGAACAACCGGAAGGGTTTGTTCAGCATCGCAATAAGAAATTTGTCTGCAGGCTCAAGAAGTCATTATATGGCCTGAAGCAGTCGCCTCGGCAGTGGTATAAGAAGTTTGATTCTTTCATGTTGAGCCAGAAATATGTTAGAAGTGAATATGATCATTGTGTGTATTTCAAGCAATTGAAAAATGGCATGTTCATTATCTTAGTGTTGTATGTTGACGATATGCTTTTAGCAAGCAAAAGCATTGATGAAATCAACAGGTTGAAGACTCAGATGGCAAGGACATTCGATATGAAAGATCTAGGAGCAGCAAGACAAATTTTGGGCATGGAGATTTTCAGAGATAGGAGCAATGGTAAGCTGTGGCTATCACAACAGAAGTATGTTGAGAAGATACTTTTGAGGTTTGGTATGAATAATGTGAAGCCTGTTTCAGTCCCTTTCGCTTCCCATTTCAAGCTTTCTTCGGGTTTATGTCCTAATACAGATGAAGAAAAGGATTATATGTCTAAAATTCCATATGCTAATGTAGTAGGATGTTTGATCTATGCGATGGTTTGTACTCGACCAGATATTTCACATGCAGTTGGGGTTGTCAGCAGGTACATGGAAAATCCGGGTAAAGAACACTGGTCAGCAGTGAAATGGGTGCTTCGGTACTTGAGAGGCACAAGTAGTTATTGTATCACTTACAATAAGGGTAGTGAATCTGTTTGCGGGTATGTTGACTCTGATTTTGCAGGTGATTTGGATAAGAGAAGGTCAAATTCAGGGTATGTCTTTACTCTTGCAGGTAGAGCTATCAGCTGGATGTCAAAGCTACAGAACATTGTTGCTTTATCCACTACTGAAGCAGAATACATTGTTGCTTCTCATGCTTGCAAAGAGGCGGTTTGGTTGAAAGGTTTGCTTGGTGAATTTGGTAGGTTGCAGGACAACATCAGGTTACTTTGTGATAGTCAAAGTGCAATACATTTGGCTAAGAATCTGGCCTATCATAGTAAATCAAAGCATATTCCAATAAAGTATCATTTTGTAAGACAGGTTATTACTGAAAGGGGAGTCTCTCTTGAAAAGGTGCATACAAAGGAGAATTGTGCAGACATGTTCACGAAACCAGTTTTGTTGGAGAAGCTGCGTTGGTGTTTGGCTTCTCTTGGCTTGCAGAAAAGATAAATAATAAAGAACAGGGCATCAGGCTAATTGTTGTCAAGGTGGAGATTGTTGAGATTTTCTGTTTTGGATAAAATAGGCAAAATCTCATTAGGTGACAAAAATTAGGAATTAGTTCCTAGATTAGCTCCAGTTTGTTGGGAGGGAGTTAATGCATCCTAAATTTAAGTTGAGAGGATTTATGAGGCTGTTAGATTCTCCTGCTATATAACTGGTATCCATACGGATGATTGTTGTGTGGGTGTGAGAGTTTGTAATCTCCTGAATTGATTAATAAAGACTGCCGATGCCTATGTTGTGTGGACGTAGCCCAGGAGGATTGGGTGAACCACGTTAAACCTGTGTGTCTTCTGCTAATGGTTTCCTGCCTAGTGTTATGTGTTTAATGTTTTCCGCTGTTTTAAACTCTGACAATATGAAAAGTATTTCACAATCCAAACATGATCATAAAACCAAATAAAACACACCTTTGACAAGATAAGTACCAAAGCCACCGAAATAATTCAATTTCCTTAATACATATGAATGAAACACATACCACAAACATCTAAAGAATAGTCCTACGATATTCATGATACATGTATGAAAATGTGATGGCTCATTGAACTTCATATATTAAGTGGAAGTGCCAAGATATATAAGTACAATGGTGCCACACTAGCCCCAATAGTGGAACATTAAGTCATCACTTGCTTCTCCAAAGAAAGATCTTCTCTCCCATGTCAAACTAGAGAAGCCAAGGTGAAAGTTCAAGTCCCAAAAGTATTGATCTTGCTTGAGTTATGAGAGTGTATTTGTAACAAATGAGGTGACTCTCCACCTTCAAATATGACTCTTAACCTCCTTCATGACTCTTGAGTTTCTACAAGGACTTTTAGAATTCTTACATGACCTTTGAGTTTCTATATGACTTTAGAACTCAATAATGACTCTTCATATTCCATGTGGAACTCTTGGTCCTCCACATATTTTACATTTTCTCATTTTGGATAAATACATAATTATATTCCACAAATGATGTGGCAAGGCACCATGACACATGCGACTCTTGAGATGACTCTTGAAAATGATGACATGGAACTTCATGATGATGCAACATTGTCAAGCTGCTCCTTTTGCTCCTTTCTTTGCATCTTTATGATGGATCTTGCATGTGTTTTGCATTCATCCTCCATGGGGTTGATTGATATGGAGTCTTCATGCAATCTTGATCTTTGATATTCTATCAAAAACTATTGTCTCTTATTCTTCCCGTTCAAAGATCAACTTGTCTTTTGCAACTGCATAGGTGTCTTCTAGCATGGTCTACTTCTTCATCTCCTTCATCATCATCCTATCATAGCAAGATATAATATCTGCAACCAAAATACACTCATAAAAATACGACATCAGTTCGAAAAATCATAGTCTAAGAGGCTTCATGAAAATCACTGACTAACCTAGAACTAGGTGTTGGACTGAGAGACTAGCTTAGGGATTGCACAATTGCACAACTAAAGAAGTCGGGAGCAAGTACTGAGACTTGAGGATGCGTAGTGTGCATTTCAAGAAGGTGAGGTTAGGGTGACTGCATAGTTGAGGGGCTCAAGGATGCGGGCTTGAGGCTTGAAGTTTCCCATTGCGCAGTTCAGGAAAGAAAGAGGCCTAGGCATTGCATAGTTGCACAATTCAAGGAATAGAGATGGACGCTTGAGGATTGAGACAACACAGTGCGCAATTTTGAAGCTGAAAGTGCCATTGTTGAGCACTGAGAATGCACAGTGCGCAGTTTTGGAAGCCAAGAACTACACATTGTGTAGTTCCAAGGGGCAAGGGTTGAGCTTGAGGGATGAGACTACACAATGCACAGTTTAGGAGGGCTGAGTGAAATACTGCTTCTTGGGTAGGAATGCTCAGAGGAAAAAATTATGGAGGAATGCTTCCCCTTAACCGATTGTAGCTCAGATCTAGAAACTCCAATCCTTTGAGGTTAGTTAACTGATAGGGTATGCTTCCAGCAAGCTGATTCCGATTCTGATTCGATGAGAAGTGTGTCAGACTAGAGAGATCACCCAATGTTCCAGGAATCTCTCTGAAAAAGTTATTGGCCGACACATTCAGGATTCTTAAATTGGCAAGAATCCCAATACTATCAGGTATGTTTCCCTTCAGCTCACTGAAGCCGAGGTCTAGAAAATTCAAATTGGTGCACTTCACAAGCTCCTGGGAGAATTCCCCACTAAAAGAGTTATGAGAGAGAGATAATTTCTCCAACATCCCCTGCACTCCCAGCAAGGGATTGAACCAGTGAATTGATTGCATGTCAAATTGAGCACTCTGAGGTCTGTCAAATTCTGAATTTGTACGCCAAAGTTTCCTCCCAATCTATTGTGAGAAACATCTAGGTACTGTAGTTTGCGCAATCGTGCAAGCGAAGGAAGGAAGCTTGGCATAAAATTGGAGCTAATGTTAAGGGAAACCAAGCTGGTGCAAGCGTTGATATCATTATCAGATGGGGTTGACAGCGCATTGTTGGAGACATCAAGGACTTGAAGGGCTGGAAGCTGGCATACAGTCTGCCAAGCACTTCCCTTCAGCCCAATATTGGACATATGAAGCTCAGTGACCCTGCTCCCATTGGCAGTGCAATTCACACCACTCCATCCACATGGGTTATCGGAATTTGCAGTCGTCCGATAACATGTTTTTCATCTCCTTTGTTTGTTGGTCATCGAGACAAATTCCAGAATCCAAATATGAGCGAATGAACAGGAGACTGAGAGAGGGAGAACATGTGCAAGAATACCTCATTTTTCAAAGAAAATGAAAGAAGAGGAAGTGCAATTACTGCTTCAAACTATTTGTTGGGCATTAGTCTTCTGAATAGATGAATAGATTTCGTGTCAGGCGTCCTCCCCAGGCCCTGAAATTTGAATGATATTTGATTATTGGGTATGATGAGTTTCCATTGTTATTCCATGGGCGTCATTTTCAAAATTCAGAAATTCCGGTACGATGTGCGGAGGCCAAACTTATTTTCTGAACCATATGTTATTCAATCTAATAGCAGTATATGCCTCACCACATTTAATAACCTTGAAAATAAAGCTTGCCTGCGGATGCTTGGCAAGGGCGTAAAAAGTTCAGAGCAATTGCAGGTCAGTCTTTGTTTTCTGGGGTCCCATACTCGCAGACTGCTAACTTGAAAATGTGTATGCACTTGACCTTGACTTTGAGTTTTATCCATTCCCCTTGAAATGTTTATTCACTTGACCTTCACTTTGAGTTTTAGCCATTCCCCTTGAATGCAAATTTAAACGTGATGGTCAGCCACCTTGGTTGGTTGACGTACGTGTTTTATGTGAGGTAGGTACGTTGACGCATTAGAATGCGTTGACTCTTTATTAATCGAATATTTGACCCAAAAATTTAAGAAAAAATTATAAAGTTAATATTGTATTTTTTCTAATAGTATTATATTTTTTTTTTTTACATTTGGATTGGATTGGTTTATAGGGTTTGGCTCTTATTCTGTCGTCATTGTTTCATTGTTTTAACCGGCATTTGCTAGACGTCGGGGACTGTGATTTTCAGCTGTTTCAAAACTTTGGACTTGTTTTTTTCATATCCCAACATTCTGAACATTCTGAATTGTAGTGCTTTGATAAATGTTAAGGAAATTGAAGGGCATAATTAAACAATTGCAGTGCTTTGATAAATGTTAAGGAAATTGAATGGCATAATTAAATTAGGCTAATTTACCTATCATAACTTTTTTAATAATGATAATTTTAGAATGTATACGTATCTTTAGACCTAAGACTTTTGTGATTTATAATTTAGAGTTTTTTAAATTAATCATATTATTATTAATAACATGATTAGTCTAAAAGATATTTATCTAAATATATATACAATTTATTTTATTTCAAATATTTGAGTGATAAAAAAAAATAATAATATAAAATTTAAATTAATATGAGTTTTATGAGTTTTTTTTTAATTAAATAATAATAATTATTTATGAATATTATTTTGAAAAAAATATATAATAAATAAAAAGTAATTTTGTCCACATATATATATATATATATATATATATATATATATATATATATTATTTTAAAACTGTTACTTTTTATTAAGTATATTGATTATTGGGTTATAATTGTTTACAGGGTTTTGGATAGATGGTGATTGGGTGCATTGTTAAGACACTCCTTGATGTGAAATCACCAGTTCAATTCTTGGTCAACAAATTGGAATAGGAAGTTCATGATCATTGGCAAGCCCATATCCATTGAAATAAGTAAATAAAAATGTAAAGTACCAAATAATATATTTGGATATAATAATGAAAATGTAATTAAAAATTTTTATTGAATTATAATTCTATAGACTTATTTTAATATTATTAATTTAATTAAAATTATAAAAACTCCTTATATTTAAAATTAATTTTTATTATTATTTTAATTTTCTTTTTAGCAATGTAAATTTGAAGTTATGCACTTGAAAGATCACTCTATAAATAATAATTGAAAACTTTATCTACTTTTAATTCGTACAACAATTACCTCTCATGCATATTTCCATTTCAACAAAAGTCTCAAAAATAATTTATATAATTATTTCTCATGCCTATTTCCATTTAAACAAAAGTCCTATCAATTCAATTTCAAAATAATTTATACGTTGGTTGATTTTGATGCTACATCCATTTAAACAAAAGTCCTATCAATTCAATTTCCATTTAAATAAAAGTCCTATTAATTCAATTTCAAAAAAATTTATAAGTAGCGTGAAACAAAGTATGTAAGAAGTTGTTGAATCAAGGTATGCACGAATTTGTTGACTTTAAATTTATTTAATTATTAACCTATAATAATAATAATGATGGTGATTAATGTTTGTTGAGATCAATGCGGTTTATCGGACCTCATAAAAGAATTTAAGTTTAAGTCTTCAAAATCTTGTTCCTATGATCAAAGAGATGGGAAAGAAGCGCTCCAAGATCACTATAGTTAAGTTGGCTTAATAAGTCAAGAAGATTGGAAGTGCGAGATATGTTAGGGAATTGAGAGTGGATGTGAGTAAGACCCATGCACTCTAAAAGGAAGTGTTTTTCATCTTCCACTTGTTTAGTATCACAAATCTAACAGATTTTATCATTCCAGGGAGTCTTGGGAATAGACCACCACTCAGTCTCACTTCGAAGCTCATGAGAATTAGTTCTTATCCTAGTGATGTTCATTTTTTTCTTAGTGCTGGTCAACATAGAGAGATAATTCTGATCATCAAGTGTGGGGTTGATCACCTCCTTATAGTATCGAAGCTTCCTTTTACCTTCTAGCCCTTGATCCTCCCACAACTTGTCCTTAACCTTGGAGGTAATAGTATTGACATTATCTTTTCTTCCCATACTGAGCTTTTCCTTACTTCCCTAATGATTGAGCCAAGATTGGGCATCCTTATGCCACCCACACTTGAGACGAAGGTGGGGGTTTTGACTAAAGTTAGAGACAATTTTGGGGACCCTTTTGGATTCCATGTTATAAAGCTTCTTCTTATACATCAAATATCTAAACATAGTCGTACTTTCAATAGGGGACAAACCAGCTTTGATCAAGAGGATATGATAGAGAGTATTTCCCTTGATCTTTAGATTGTAGGTTATGAATTATTTTTGAATCTTCTCAATCTTCCTCCATGACTCTCTCAATATACTGCAACCCCAAAGTTCACATACGTATAAGACAACAGGGGTGATGAGAGTCTCAAAGAGGAACCTCTTTTAACTCCAAATGTAGAGATCGATCAACTTACAATTGTTTTCAAGCTCTTAATAAACTTTACAGCCTCCAATAATCCTTTTCTCGATGTTATAATTCCAATTGAGTTGATGAGGGAAGTCAATGCCAAAAAATTTATAGGAAGAAACCTACTCTATGCACTAGTTATTATACACAAAACTGTCATGGGTGGTCTTTTTGGATTTAATGATCATGACTTTGGTCTTGCCGATATTAACTATCATACCCATCTTGGAGCAGTAGACATGAAGAGTATGAAGCTACTTGTCAAGGTCATCGTGGATTTTTACAACAAGAACGATATCATCAACATAAAGGAGAAGAGTAATGAGAACACCAACAAGTTCGATGCCCTTACATCCCGCATATTCCAGACACTCCTCTAGCTTATCGATGTATATGCCAAAAAGGGTAGGGGATAAGGGACACCCTTGCTTAACTCTGATGTTGCATTTAATGATCCGGATTTATGCAGGAATGCAACAGAATAAACATATAACCATAAATACAAAGATCTAGCTGAAAAATCACTTCATTTCATTAATATCAAAGAACTAAAATTTGCTTACAGATAGAATGGAAATAAATTAGCTAGGGTGTTGGTAGCTATCTTTGAGAAGAGATGTGGTGGCTACAGGCCTCTGAACTGAGTTATAATGAGGCTCGAGGGCCTATTTATTATTTAGAAACAATGGGAAATCCTAAACAGCCAAAACCCTAACCCTAGGAGATGAAGCGCCAAAACTATGGGCCCCGTTTGAGTAAATTGGTGTTTCAACTTCCCGGGGACGTAACTTTGGCATGCGATCTCCGTTTGACGCATACCATACCTCGTTAGAAATATCTATCTGAGGACTACAAATTTTGAGTGAGAAACATGGTCCACAGACCGATGTTGCTCCTTGTTTTCCCAAAAAACGTCGTTTAGGGCCTCAAAACGGCTCCGGAAGTTCAGGACCTGAAAAACTACTAAAAATAGTAAGTTGTGCCGAAACTAAAAAACTGAAAGAGACAATGGTGGGGCCCCAAATGGAATAGGCGGGTGACCACCAATATCCACCTGGATCATTCCTCCCCCCTTAGGAAGCAATGGTCCCCATTGCGTTAAGTTCCTCCATGAGATGAGGAAACTTCTGCTGAACTTGGTCCCCGGTGAACCACTTTCCTTGGTGCAGGAGTTGGCCAGCTTTGACAACCCGATACAGCAAATATGTTCACAGGAGTGTTCTTGATTTTCATGTCCATGATACAATCTGTGGTGGCTTGTTCCATGCAGTCTGGGTTTAACTTTGTTGGTGTCAGTTGTTCTGCAATGTCAGAAGTGCCCAGTAGAGGTGGGAAGTAAGGACAAACGTGGTCCACATTCAATATTGGGTGCAAACCAAGGAATGGTGGAATATTGAGCTCAAAGACATTGTTCCATATAACCTTGGTGATGGTGTACGGCTCGTATCGGAGCGGGTGAAGCTTGCAGTGGGGTCCAGTGAGGTGCTCCTTCTGCAAATGTAGCCACACTTTGTCACCCACCTGGAAGTTGTGTGGCACCCGATGTTGATCATGGCGTTGCTTGTGCTTAGTATTAGCTTTGCCCAATAAGTCATAAACCTGTTGGCGGATATGTTGAATGCGCTTGATGAAGCTATTTTCTTTTTCAACTTCTGACTGGACATGAGCTAAATCGGCCTGAGTAGATGCAAATGGCATGGCTACGTCAATGGAACATAGTGGTTGGAATCCCAAGCCCACCTGAAAGGGGCTATGGCCAATTGAGCTGTGGAGAGCCCGGTTATAACTGTGTTGTACATAGGGAAGGCTCTTGTCCCATGTGCGTGGATGCTTGGAATTGTACATGCACAAAATGTGTACAATCATTCTGTTGACGACCTCTGTCTGGCCATCTGTTTGGGGATGGAAAGTTGTGGACTTGGTGAGCTTGGTGTCCAGCATTGACCAGAGGCTGGACCAAAATGTGCTGAGGAACCTGCTATCTACATCTGATATGATCGACTGTGGGATCCCAAAGTGCACCCACACTCGTTCAAAGAAGAGTTTAGTAGTGGCTTCTGCTATGATATTCTTCTTGCAGGCTGCCATAATGGCCATCTTCGAGAATCTGTCGACGACCACGAAAACAAAGTCATTTACATGCTTAGTAGAAGGTAGGCCTGACATGTAATCCATGGAGATGGATTCCCAAGGTTGACTAGGGGTAGGTAGCGGAGTATATAGGCCTTGCTTATTGATGGTTGGTTTGGAAATGGCACAAGCAGTGCAAGATCTGATGTGCTTCCCGACATCCTTTTGAAGGTCCAGACAATAGAAATACTTCTATAGTACTACTACTGTTTTCTCGACCCTGAAATGCCCAATGACTCGAATATGGTGTGCTTCCCATATCATCTTGGCACCCTCGCTTGAAGGAACATGGAGGTGTCCCAAGTGACATAAAAGTACATCTTGGAGGTGAAAATTTGGAACTTGCGTACCCCCCAAGAGTGCCTTGTATGTGTGGCCGAATTCTGGGTCGCTCTCGTAGAGAAGCGGCCAATTAGAAGTCTTGTGCCCACATCGGTGGCGAGCGCCCCGATCAGTGGTCAGCTTAGACAGTCTGCAACATTATTGGTGCTACCCTTCTTGTACTTGATGTTCAGATGAAACTGTTGCAGATATGTGGACCACTTCTGATGGCGATCATTCTGCAACTTCCCTTGTGTCTGGATGAACTGCAGGGGCCAGTGTTCTTTGTGGATGATTCTTTCCTTCCCCAAAATTTAATGCTTCCATTGTCAACAAGCTTGCACAATGGAATACATTTCTTTGTCATAAGTGGGATACCTGTGAACTGTGTCAGACAATGTCTCACTGTGATATGCCACTGGATGTCCCTGTTGAGTAATAATCACCCCAATAGCATAGTCAGAGGCATCTGTCTCGATCTCAAATGGTTGTTGCAAGTCTGGTAATGCGAGCACTAGGGCAGAACAGAGGCGATTTTTCAATTCCGTAAACGCCTTCTGTTGAGATTCCGACCAAAAGAATTTTGCTCTTGCTCCTCCCTTGGCGACTTGACTCAAGGGCCAAGTGATATGAGAGAATCCCAACACAAACCTACAGTAGAAATTAGTAAGACCTAGAAAGCTGTGAAGCTCTGTTATAGTGGTTGGGGCTGGCTAATCCCGAATGACTTGGATCTTGGTTGGATCCACATGCACCCCCTTTTCATCAATAATGTATCCCAGATATTGAACCTGGGTCATGCCAAAATTTCACTTCTCCAAATTGGCACACAACTTGTGTTGCCACAGTGTTTGGAGGACTTGTCGGATGTGGTGGAGGTGCTCTTCCCAAGTCTGGCTAAAGATCAAAATGTCATCCAAGTACACCACTACAAATGAGTTGGTGAATGGCCACAAGATGTTGTCCATCAACCTCATGAAGGTTGCGGGAGCATTCATCAACCTGAAAGGCATGACCAACCATTCAAAAAGGCCTTCCTTGGCTTTGAAGGCAGTCTTCCACACATCGGAGGGTTCAATTGGTACCTGGTGATACCCAGACTTCAAGTCAATCTTGCTGAAATATTTCGCCCCTTTGAGTTGGTCCAGAAGGTCATCAATCTGTGGGATCAGGTACCTATTCCGAACAGTGATCTTGTTCAACGCCCGATAGTCAATATAGAGTCTCCATGTCCCATCCTTCTTCTGTACCAACACAATCGAGCTCCCACAGGGCAATGAACTTGGTCGGATGTGACCTTTCTGCAGTAGCTCCTGAATCTGCCTCTTGATTTCATCGTTCTCCAAAACAAAGCGCCGATAGATTGGTCCATTGGGTAGTGGTGCACCTGGGGTCAGATCAATCAGGTGCTTGGCTTGACAGTGTAGAGGAATCCCTGTGGGTGAGGTGAAGATGTCCTCGTACTCCTCCACAACCTTGTCCATTTGTTATTGTCGTGTAGAGGAGCCCTGTCTGGAGGTTGTGGCCACAGTCTTCTTCTTGCCCTGGGGGAAGATCATCAGGAAAACTAATTTCCTAGTTTGGGAAATGAGCTTACTGCATTATTTTTCAGTAACCAAAGAGATAGCGACAGGAGATGGTACCTCTGGTATCCTCTACAACTTATTTCCCAAAGTGACAATAACAGCGTGAGGCCGAGACTCATACACAACATGACGCTTCCACAAGTATGGTTTTCCTAATAATACATCAGAAACATCAATAGGAGCAACGTCACATAATACCTCATCCATGAAGGGCTTGATGCTACAGGGAAGGTGGCATTGCTGGCTGACACAGAGATCTCGTCCTTGGTGAAGCCACCCGATGGTGTATGGATGTGGGTGAGCTGTGGTTAGCAAGCCCAACCTCTTCACAGCGTCGGCTGAAATGAGGTTCTTTTGGCTCCCATTGTCGATAATGAACTGTACCGGGGAGCCCTTTACCCACATCTGGGAGTGGAAGAGACGTTCCTCCTCCTCTGGATCTTTCGGTTCCTCCCTCTGGATCTTCGTAGTGGCAACAATGGTGTTGGGCTCCACATCGATAATCTGTTTCCCTTTTTCATTCCCCTTGTCAGGTTCTGATTCAGAGTCGGAGCATGCATCCGACTCAGAAGCCCTCATCTCGGCCACTAGCGACTACTTGGCTCGACACTCACTTGTGTTGTGAGTGGAGCTCTTATGGAACTCACACCACTTTCCCATGTCCTTCTTTGGCTTTGCAGTGTTGTTCTTTGCTTGTGGCTTCGACAGGTTGTCTTGAGCCGCCATGCCTTGGCTTTGTCCTTTATTCTGCGGTTTGGGAGCACCTTTCCCTTACTTTTGATTCGCAGATCCAAAGTCTCGCTTCTTCTGTTTGAATTTTTGCTCAATCTTGGCAGCATACCGGTATGGCGTACCAAGTGAGGATATGTTGAGGAACTCCATTTCCTCCTGAATGTATCTGAGCAGACAACTGCGATACTTTAGCACCAGATGTTTCTCTGAATCTTTGATACCCAACTTTGTGCACAGGGTATGGAACAGATTCGTCAGCTCATGCACATCTTGATCCCTTTGTTGTCGCAACGTGGTCCATTGTATGTACTTGTCCTCATAGCTCCCCATGGGATAGTACTATTCCTTGATGGCATCTTAGAAAGAATTCCAAGCTGGTACGACCGAGAACAAAGAGGGTTCTATCTGGTCCTTGTTCTCATAGTAAGTTTCCCACCAATCCTTGACATGGGGGGTAGCTTTGAGGAGTGCAAAAATAATCTTCTCCCGGTCGGAAAAGTCATGAACCGAGAAATATCCTTCTAATAGATTCAACCATCTATCTAAGGCATCTACATCTATTTGACCCTCAAATATGGGAATGTCAAAATTTACTTGTACCTTAAAAGGAGTCGCACCTCCAGAGTGGCTGCTAGATGCAGATGCACCGCCAGTGGGCAGCCGTTGAAGGATCTGGGAAAAGTTATCCATCATTGCATTCCTTTGTTTTTTGAGGGCCTCCTAAAGCAATATTTTGATAGGATCTCCTACTCCCTCATCTTTCTTTTCGTCCCCCATGGGCATCCATCGGGGTTTGCGAGGCTGATCTTGCAAAGGTTCCACCAGATCGAACCCTAATTCCTTATACCCCGACCTCGTTGGGGACATGCAAAGAAGGACCGAGAAAAAGCATACCGCTCTGATACCACTAATCCGGATTTATGCAGGAACACAACAGAATAAACATATAGCCATAAATACAAAGATGCAGTGGAAAAATCACTTCATTTCATTAATATCAAAGAACTGAAATTTGCTTACAGACAGAATGGAAATAAACTAGCTAGGGCGCTGGTAGCTATCTCTGAGAAGAGATGTGGTGGCTACAGGCCTCTGAACTGAGTTACAATGAGGCTCGAGGGCCTATTTATTATTTAGTGTTGACACCTAATCCTATGGATGGGTGTGCATTTGTATTTTTGTATATTATTTAATATTAGGAAATAAGGAAGGCCAAGAGTCATTGGGAGATGAATCCCAATAGCCTCACCTCCCATCTATAAGAGCATGTACATTCTTCAACTAATACACATTCTGATTTTGAGGAGTTACCTCCTGGTTTGACATGGTATCAGAGCCAGCCCCACTATTAGCATTTCTGCCCTGTGGTGTAACTCCCTATCCTTTGCTCAGTCATATTTTTTAATAGTTTTCTGCTGCTCTTAATTGCTAGACTGTTATTCTGCATTTTTTTTTCCCTATATAGTATTGACATTTGCAGCTCTAGCTCCTGCAGCTCCTGAAGACTGCAGGCTCTGTCATTCTGCAAATTGCAGGCTCTGCCATTCTACAATTCCAGCAGTCTTGCAACTCTGTCATTCTGCAGATTCAATTTCAAATTTTTGTAATGCCCTTGTGGGCCTCCTTCATTCTCCATCGACCAGCGCTCCTCTCCATTTATCCCTGCGCCCTCACACACCTCCCTCTTCCTCACTGTTCCATTCCCAACGCACTGTCCCTACCCAACGCACTGTTACATTGATTCAAGGAAGGCCAACGCTGTCAATCCAATCCACGCCTCATTACATGTATTATCGCCCTCGTTTTATATTTGACAGTCATATATCTGTGTGTTGTTTTTTATAACACTATTCCAGCACTGTCGTTTCAAATTATAAAACGTTGGTTTGGTTTGGTATGCGTTGTATTGACATACAACGTTATAATATTACGCTGCACAGTCTACAGCTTCGCTCTCATACGCCCCTCCTGGTTATAATACGCTCTCATACGCCCTCCCAACTGTAATACCGCCTGTCTACAGCTTCTCTGTCAGCTATAATACGCTCTCATACTCATCTAGCCCATTCATCCCTTTACACCCCTCCTACACTTCGTTTTAACGCGCAGGCAATATACCACGTCGTTTACAATATACCAATACCACGCTTCATATAATATACCACGATGTTTACAATATACCACGCACTGGTTTGAAATGGTCATGCGTTGTCTCAGTTATAAAGGTGGCTATGTTTAATACGCTCGTTTGACTTGGTCTGTCCGCCTGTCATTTATGCGCTGTCCATTACACTGTTCACATGTAATACGCTGCCTCCACTGTTTATATATGTATCGAATCACTATTTAATACACCATTCACTTTTTGTACAACGCCTCCACCTTTAATACAGTGCTGACCACCCCCCTCCCATAATCATTACGCCTTTCCTATTCCTTTATACCGCTCCCTGCTCATATTTCCGCCCCCTCTTTTGAATACCATTCCACTCCTTTTATATTATACCTCCCCCCCCACCACCATTTCACAATATCGCCCTCCCTTCCATATCGACTTTTCACATACAAGTTTTTTATTCCCCAAACAAAAAAATATACATATATATTTTTTTTATGCAGAATTCAGTTTATAGCAAAGAGTATTTTTTTTTAAATTCAGTCTTCAGCAAGAGTTTTTGAGTAGAATTTGTTTCTAGCAAAGAGTTTTTTAAACTCAGAATATTTTTCCAGCAAGATTTTTTGTCCCCTCTAATTGAGAAGATTTCAAGAATTGAAAGTTTGTATAGCAGAATTTTTTCCTCTTCAGATTTTTCTTCCAGCAATGTTTTGGTTTTTCTCTCCTCCTTCAAAAGAAGATGACAGTCCCTTCATCTTCTAAAGAGGCTGCCTACTTGGCACAGAGAGAAAAGAGACATGCTTCAGGTCCATCCAGAGAAAGAGAAGGCAGAAGACGAAGAAGAAACTTCAGAGAAAAGGGGGGCAGACAATCTAAAGCTCAGCAGCAAAAAAATCAAGACAGAGGTAAAACTGATGACAAAGACAAAGGTAAACCAGCTGAATCAGCTCATTCTGTTCTAGCACATTGTAACAATGGAGTAACTGAAAACCTATTTGATGTTTCATTTACTTCATGGAGAGATGATTGGTTTCTAGATTCAGGAGCAACATGTCACATGACATTTAGAAAAGATTTTTTTGAAGAATTCACTGACAAAGTTGATGGAGCAATATATTTCGCAGATAAATCCAAACTCAAGCCATCAGGGCTTGGCACAGTCAGGCTTAAACTGCCTGGTCTTCCTGATCATATCCTACATGAGGTTCTATACCTCCCGGAGTTGAAGAGAAACTTGCTGTCCCTGATCGAAATCCGGCAGCAAGGACACTCAGTTCACTTGTTTGATGGCAAGGTAGAGGTCAGAAAAGCATCAGATCGCTCACTTGTCATGGAGGGAATAGAAGAAGGGAGACTTTTGAAGCTGAAAGGTTCATCTGCTCATGCTCAAAACTTTGCATTCAGTTCACATCATGATGAAGGTACATTTCCATCAAGTCTTTTATGGCATGCTAGATTTGGACACTTAAACTATGAAAACCTTCGTTTGTTGAAGAAAAATGGTGTTGATGGACTGCCTACAATTCCTAGAAAACCTAAGGAATGTGATGCTTGTATTCTAGGAAAGCATAGCAAACATCCATTTCATGATTCACACTCCAGAGCACATAGAAAACTTGAGCTTGTTCATTCAGATTTATGTGGCCCTATGCCTATTGCTTCTGCAAATGGAAACAAATACATGATGACATTTATTGATGACTACACCCGAATGTGTTGGATTTACTTACTGAAGAATAAGTCTGATGCTTTTCAAACTTTCAAGAATTTTCATGCATGGATTGAAAATGATGCACAAACACATATTGGCTCTCTACGTACTGATAATGGAAAAGAATACACCTCAAATGAATTTGAAAATTATCTTTGTCAACATGGAATCAAACATCAAACAACCGTGCCATATAATCCACAACAGAACGGTGTAGCTGAAAGAATGAACAGAACCATTTTAAATATGGTCCGCTCCATGTTATTTTTCAAGAATGTAAAATTGATGTTTTGGGCTGATGCAGTTCTATGTGCTGTTTACATAAAGAATAGGTGTCCTTCAAGTTCAATTAGAAACAAAACTCCTTTTGAAATGTGGCATGGTCACATTCCTTCGGTAAAGCATTTCAGGGTCTTTGGGTCCACCTGTTATGCCTTGATACCCAAGGGTCAAAGGAACAAACTTGGTGCTAGAAGCAGAAAATGTATCTTCTTGGGGCACTCCAATACCTCCAAAGGATATCGTCTCTATGATGAAGCAAATAAGAAGTTTGTGATAGCAAGAGATGTCATATTTCTTGAATCTTCCAAGAGTGACAAGGTTGTTGAGCGGCAACTTGATCGCCTGGACAGATTCACACATGCAAAGTCTTTTCAAAAATTTGATAATGTGATTCCACACCTTGAAGGGGGGATTCCGATATTGAATCAAACTATGGAATCATATCCTGAAGCACTCTCTCCCCCGCATGAAGAAACAACCACGGATGACACATTGGATGATGTGATTGACAGAATTGGGAGATTGAATCTTGAATCAATCCCAACTCAGTCAAGTGACCAGCCAGGGCCATCTCAGAAAGGCCCCCCCAAATGGCTGACAAAGACACTGGAGGATGTTCATCCCGATGAGGTTGGAAAAACAAGAACAAGAAGTTCCACTCAAGAAATCGAAGGTGATGTAGATAATTCTGATTCCCCTGTTGATATGGATATTGCTTATAACTGTGAATTGAGTTTGTCTACAGATCATGAACCAACTTCCTTCAAAGAAGCCACTTCTCATGATGAATGGAAAGAAGCGATGCAGAAGGAGTATGATGCCTTAATAAAGAATGGCACTTGGAAGCTGGTTGATCCGCCTTTGGGAACGAAACCAATTGGCTGCAAGTGGGTCTACAAGAACAAGTACAAATCAGACGGCTCACTTGACAAGCACAAGGCCAGGCTTGTGGCAAAAGGATTCACACAGAAAGAAGGAGTCGATTATGAAGAAACTTTTGCTCCCACAGCAAAATGGACCACCATCCGGACTCTCTTTGCCTTAGCATCTCAGAATGGATGGAAAGTCCATCAGATGGATGTAAAAACAACTTTCTTGAATGGATATCTAAAGGAGAAAGTTTATATGTCCCAGCCAAAAGGATTTGTGATAAAGGGTCAAGAACACAAAGTTTGCAAACTTGTGAAATCCTTGTATGGCCGCAAGCAAGCACCACGAGCCTGGTATGAGAAATTGACCGAGCATCTTCTGAAACTTGATTTCAAACACTTTGATCTTGATGATGCAACTCTGTTTGTTAAGAAATTTGGAAAAACAGTTGTATATCTTGTGGTATATGTAGATGATCTTTTGATAACAGGAAACAATGAGAGTTATATTGCATCCATGAGGAAAGAGTTGAAGAAAGGTTTTGAAATGACTGATTTGGGTCATGTTCATTACTATTTGGGTATTGAAGTAATTCAACATCCTAAATTCATATTTCTTTCTCAAAAGAAGTACATTGGAGATCTCTTGAACAAATTTGGCATGGATGACTGTAATCCCTTAACCACTCCAATGGAACAAAACTTGAATCTTACATCTGTTGAAGGGAAGGAATTTGAGGATGCAACTAAGTATAGACAGCTTATAGGAAGTCTTATCTATCTGACCACCACCAGACCTGACATTTCATTTGATGTTGGAATCCTCTCAAGGTTCATGCAAAAACCTTGTGAAGGACATTGGTCTGCTACAAAAAGAGTGCTAAGGTACTTGAAGGGGACTCAAGACTTTGGACTCAAATATACACAGGTAGGCGACTTCAACTTGACCGGATACTCTGATTCAGACTTTGATGGCGACAAAGAAATAGGGGTGTCTACTACAGGTTACACCATGAGTCTTGGATCAGGAGCTGTCTCATGGAGATCACGCAAACAGTCAGTTCCAGCAGATTCCACGACCGAGGCAGAATATGTGGCAGCAGCTGAAGCAACAAAGGAAATTGTGTGGCTCCGGAAAATCCTGGAAGACTTGCAGATGAAACAGATGTATTCCACTCCACTCATGATCGACAACACTTCTGCAATAAAGTTGGCCAAGAACCCAAAGTTCCATGATCGAACAAAGCACATCAATACAAAGTACCATCTAATTCGACATCATGTTCAGGCCAAACCATCCATCTACATCATTGTTCCACAAATGAGCAAACTGCTGACATCTTCACCAAAGCACTTGGAAGAGAAAAGTTTGAAAAGTTCAGATCGATGCTTGGACTCACCAACATCCCTTCGGATTAAAGGGGGGAATTTTGACACCTAATCCTATGGATGGGTGTGCATTTGTATTTTTGTATATTATTTAATATTAGGAAATAAGGAAGGCAAAGAGTCATTGGGAGATGAATCCCAATAGCCTCACCTCCCATCTATAAGAGCATGTACATTCTTTCGCTAATACACATTCTGATTTTGAGGAGTTACCTCCTGGTTTGACATTTAGAAACAATGGGAAATCCTAAACAGCCAAAACCCTAACCCTAGCAGATGAAGCACCAAAAATATGGGCCCTGTTTGGGTAAATTGGTGTTTCAACTTCCCGGGGAAGTAACTTTGGCATACGATATCCGTTTGACGTGTACCTTACCTCGTTAGAAAGATCTATCCGAGGACTACAAATTTTGAGTGAGCAACATTGATCCATGGACCCATGTTGCTCCCTGTTTTCCCAAAAAACGTCGTTTAGGGCCTCAAAATGACTCCGGAAGTTCAGCACCCGAAAAACTGCTAAAAATAGTAAGTTGTGCCAAAACTGAAAAGCTGAAAGAGACAATGGTGGGGCCCCAAGTGGAATGGGCAGGTGACCACCAAATATCCACTTGGATCATTTAATGTCTTTTAGACCACCCCTCATTGGTCTTAAGCTTGGTTGTGACGATCTCATAGAGACAAATCACAACAATCCTCAACTAAAGAGGGACCATGATCTCTTTAAGTCTCTCCCACAACTTATTTTGAGGAACAATGTTGAAAGCTTTTCCGAAGTCCACAAAACAACATAAGAGATCGGCTTTACTATTGCGACATTCCTCCACAATGATTCTGAAAATGGACAATGGTCGATAGTCGAATAATGTCTCCTAAAAGAAGCTTGTCCTTTAAAATATAAACTTAAAATTATATATTTAATTATTAACATATTATAATAATAACAATCAAAATATATAAACATAAAACTATAAAACTATATAATTATTAACATATTATAATAATAACAATATAAACATAAAATATAATTATGAAATATATATAATATAGTTATTTTTAAAATATATTAGGAATTTAAATTTTTTTATTTATATAAAGTAAATATTTTGAAAATATTTATAATAATGAAGTAGATAGTTGTTTTGTTTTTAAATTATTGTTAGTAAGACTATTTTTTTTTCAAGAAATGAATTTTGTTTTTAAATAACTTTTATATTCTAAGTTTGTATTTATAATTGTTTTCAATAAATATATATATATATATATATATATATATATATATATATATTTATTGTAACATAATTTTTTTTTGGTTTTATTTAAAATTACTAGTTCAATCTCATATATTTATTTAAAATTAAATGAAAAATAATTAGAATTCCAAAAAAAATATGTAATCAATCTTATACCAACGTCAGTTTAATGCAAAATTAGTGATTTACAAAATTATTTTTACAGGAGTATAGTTGATGGAGTAAATAAAAAAATGTGTTACTTATTATAGTATATAATAGTATATTTGATGGAATATAGAAAAATTTTGAAATTTATAAAATAATTAAAATATTAATTTAATCTTCTGTAAATCATAAGACTTATTCAATCAAATTAATTCACCAAATATATATTTATTGTAAATTGTATATTAATTTATTAAAAGATAAATATTGTTTATAATAAATTGCTCTTTAACCTTGAACAAACTCAACTTACTTATTATTTTTTACTTCAATTATCTATATTTAAACGAGACAACGGTATAAAGTTAAATTTGACAAATACCCCTACCCATAAGAGAAATTTTTTTTAGCAATTTTATTTTTAAACTACCCATTCCATGATTTGTAATATTTATTTTTACCAGTATTTGTTTTACCTTGTCAAATTACAATGTTAAGGCAAAGATACCCTGTAGATGGCCAACACTAAAGATGATGTATGGAACCTAGTTGGGAAAAAATTGGGAAAATCAAGTTGGATGTTGTCTTCGCTGATGGCAGGTACATACGTGGCAGATGTAACTTGTACAAAAATATTACATGCCAGACAACATCATGGGAAAACTTGCTCCATTATCTATACACATTTTCACATCAACTTGGAACTTCGCATGGTTTAAATCTCCAAGTGAGGAAAGAAAGTTCTGCTACCCAAGAGGTTATCTCAAAGGAATTGTGCAGTAGTAACGACAGGTGAAGGAAACTTCGAGAATATATAACTCCTTTAAAAACATAAACTTTTCAATATATATATATTTTTTGCTAGAGTGCGGTCCACCCACAGTGAAAAATCAAAAGTTCTATGGCATCAGAAGGTAGTTCTGTAATTGCATTATTTCATTGTACAAAATAAAATATTTCATGGAAACAATAACCCACAACTCTAAAGAAAATCTAAAAACTCTCAATTTTTGTGCAAAACAAGCCAATTATTTTTAAACAAAACACATATATAACATTTAAAAAAAATTGACGATAAACCCAGCTACTAATCTTAAATTGCAGTCCGAGGGAATCCAAGTGCAGACCGTACGAGTATACCATGCGCCTAGGCGAGCTCCCAAAAAAAACAGATTATTAAGCAGCTAGCTCCAGAAAAAAAAAAAAAAAAAACAATAATTTCCTTGTGCACATCAAGTCATAGGACAAATTATTGCACTGCCAGTTTATACAGTTCCAATAAGGGGAGTGCAAGTTACAGCCAAAAATTTCACCAAGGCATGGTAAAGAAATTCGCCAACCAACTGTACCAATTAGTTGAAACGAGTTAAGTCTCAATGCTATATCTAGTATTCTTAAACTTCAATTTTAATTTCGTAGAGGTTGAAACTTGACCATAGATCTTTATTTTTGATCTATCAACTTTTGAGAATGATTAAATCTCTCTAGATGTAAACTTCTTTTCTAAGTGCAAAACTTGAAGAAATGTATACACTCGAGAGATTTGATCCCTCTCAAAGCTTGATAGATGATAGATCATGACTCAGAAGTTAAGATGGATCTACGCTGGTTTAATTATTAATAATATTTATTAATTTGTAGCTACTATTTATATCTTATATATTTTAATGTGATAGAGGTGTAGATATATCTCAAAAGTAATTATATATTTTTTTCTTTTAAATTTAATCAAAAATATATTATAAAATTAATTTCAAATCAAATATTTATAAAATATTTTGATTGTGAAATGAGAAATGGTTTTTGTGCATGTTGTATTGGTGAGCCATATTATTGGATCATGATATTATAACAAATTCTATTTACTAGTTAATAATATCTATGACAAAGTGGACGTGAGTATCCATGATTAAGCATATTATTATATTGTACTTATTAATGTTTTATGTGTTTATTAATTAAATGTAAATATGGTTACAAAATCATTATTATATTTTATAAGGTAAATTGGAATTAGGGTTATTGAGTTGTATATTACTTATTATATTGTACTTATTAATGTTTTAAGTGCTTATTAATTAAATGTAAATATGGTTACAAAATCATTATTGTATTTTATAACGTAAAATGGATTTGGTGTTATTGGGTTGTCTATTACTTTTAATCAACATGTTTATGTATCATAAATTGGACATATGAATATAAATACAACATATGCGCTTAAAAAAAATTTGAAACTTGTCAGTTTTTAACATGCCCGTCAATATGACAACTTTTAAAATTATTGGCGAGTCAAGAATGATGTGTATATTTTAAAATAAAAAGTATTTGACGTCTAAAACAACAAAAAACAACAGGAACTAGCTACTATGTAGCAATTGTTTTGAAATTGATGCAGGAGCATTCTTCAAAGCTTAAAGACCCATGAGTCTTATTTCAAATTTACTAAAGGGAGTGGGTTCCCTTAATCATTTTATTTATTTTCTTAAGTTTAGTTGAGTTTGAAGAAATTTTAAATTGTAAATTTAAATTGTGAAGAATATGTCATGAATGAAGAGATTTTAGAGACAGTTGAGTAATCCTAGGAGGAGTGAGGATTTGAGGGATTTAAAAGTTTAATTTAGGATTTTGTTGAAAAAAAAGTGGAGCTGAAGAGATACTTTAGGAGAAGGTGAGAAATTTATGGATCTGAACTAAATTGGTTCATGAATCTGTATTTGTATAAATTGTGACCTTTTGAATAATTAGAGAGAGAGCTAGAGGTTAGAGAGTAGAGGAGTGTGAAAGAAAGGACCAAGAGCTAGAACAATTGATGGATCAAGCCATGAAGGACTAAACTATGTAATTTCTGTTTCAAGAATAATAGATTGAAGTGTGATGTGTAAATTCTTCTGGTGTTGAATTTCATTCTAAATTTGCTTATCTGTGTCTTAAACCTGGTTCGATTTATTTCCAGTTTTATGCATCATTTGGTTTTAATCAGTATTAAGAGTTTGATGATCAGATCTATAGTCTTTGGCGATTTGAATTTTTATTAATGAGCATTACTTTCTTCTGAGTCTGAGTTGACATTCTCTGAGTAAACGAAATATTGTGCTAAACAACTCCAAATCGAGTCGCGTAATTTTTCATGCAGCAATACAATACAATGTGATTTGGAGTGGTTTCAGAAAACCACCGTGAATATCGCACTGCTTTTGATCAGCAAGAGGTAAATATCAAAGTAATGTGATACAGTTTGGAGGTTGACACGTCAACCATCAAAACCACTTTTATCGTGTGTGATCGGTTGTGTTATTTGCTGGAGGAGTGGAATGCAAATATCGTTGGATCGTTGATGAAATAAAATCGATGGCAGAAGATCCATCATCCAACAATAATTATGTAAACTATTATTAAAGGCGGAAAGTACTAGGATTAAAAAGATTAAAGTGGGACCCCAAGACTAATCCGTACTTATTTTTAAGTTAATAAGGGTTTATGTAATCAATCCAAGATTAAGTTTTAAGTGCTAATGGGAAAATCCGGCATCATTAGAGCCCTGGCATCAGAAGAAGTGAAAGACGCAGCTTTGCTGCGTCATTTGTGGTATCAGAGTAGAGTTTAATACTCTGTGGAAGTTGGTTTAGAGATTGAATTTTATTACAACATGTATATAAACTACATCTAACAAAGAGGAGTATTTTTTTTTAAAGGAAAAAGTATTTGGAATGATCAGAACGACAGTAGGGAAGAATGCAGAATTGTTGAATGCAAGAGCTAGTGCAAGGGATCCTTTAGAAATTCCATCCATTTGCCGCATTTATGCAACATTACAATATCATGCCGAATTGGAAGGATCAGATGTTGGCTTAGCGTCAGTGCTGGAATCATTGGAATTTTGCTTGAAGCTTCGTGGATTAGAGGCTAGTATTCTGGAGGATTTGTCTAAGGTAATCAATTAAGTCCATATGCTTGAGGATTTAGTTGGCAGTGGTCGTGCCTTATTGAGCAATTCCTACAGTTCACAACCAGAATATGAAAACACTGTTGAATTATTTGAATTACTACAAGGTGTTGCAAGTCAGGTAAGAAAATTTATTTTCATTTGGATGTTTGGAGAATAGTAAGGGAATGAAATTTCAGAGGAGGAGATATTTTCCTTACAAGTAATTGAAATTTCCATATTTAAAGTCAAGGCTTAGTAATGTTTAAAGGTAAGATTGATTGAATGATTGGTTTGATTCAAAAAGTAAATTGAAGTAAAAAAGGTTTTGAATTTAAAGTCAAATAGAAGAGTGGTTTGCTATGGCACTGAAGACATTTAAATGATTTAAAGAATTTTGTGGAAAACTGAAGAATGATTGAGAATTACTCAAGTATTGTTGAAGACAATGATATTGATGGTTGAAGGAATAGTTAGACTGAAGACTAGATTCATTAGATTTAAAAGGAGAGTCATTACAAAGATTGAAATTTGAAAATTGCAGAAGCAAGAAAAGATTTTCTTACCAAAAGATTATCAGAAGGAATTTGTAGTGTCTATCATGAATTTTGTAAATATTGTTGAAGTTCAGATTGAATCTTAATTGATCTTAAAAGATGAAGTGTCCATTATGAAAAGTAGGATGGGAATTAGTTTTAAGACATCTTTGAATAAAATTGGCAGGTTTGAAAAGATACTTTGATGTATCTTGAGGTAAGATTATACAGGTACAATGGTGATATGAGAAAGAAGATCAGATTTTGAATCTGATAGATTGCAGCACATAGAGATACAGTGCAGATGAATGGTGAAACAAGATCACACAAAGATCTTGAAGGTGATATGGTAACTGATTTCTAAGTGAAAGAAGAATGTGGCAGAACCTTGAAGAATTCCAACAGAGGTTGGATAAAAAGGACAGTTGTGTTCTTAAAAGGTGCAGATGAGTTGAAGCCTAGAAGGAGCAAAGAGGAATGCTCAAGAGGTTCCAGAGAATGGAGAACCAGTACTTGCCAAAATACCAAGTACAGAGGAAAGCTTGGTAAGGTAAGTGGCAGCAGGGAGGATTTGCTATTGCAGAGGCTTTATGTTGGGGCCCTTGTTTTTGACTTGGAATATTTTGCATTATGAATAAAGGATGCCCTTTTTGAGTTGCTGCATGAGGACACATGGAAATCGCGACCAAGTCACAACTACTGTAAGCCGCGGAGCTATCAAGGTGGCACAGAAGCAAGAGCTAGCCGAAGACAACAGATGCATGAGGATATACAGCGGAAGACAGAAAGTGGAACACACAGATAACAGGAGAGAAACTGGAAGCAACCGAAGAGGAAAAAAAAGAGGAACTAACAGTTGCAGAAGTGGGTGAATAAATAGCAGTCACCCGGCCGAAAGAAAGAAGCTACAGGAAACAAAACGCAAAGCGACTGAAGGAGATCGGCCATGTTATCTCTGTAGTTCCTAGGGTTCTCTCATTTACCTTTCTGTTATGTAGGCATCTGTATCAGACTGTAAGCTCTCCTTGCGGAAGCTCTGTAATGATGGTTATGGATGAAGATATCAATACAATTGCAGGTTACTATCCCACTGTGTAATTCTTATGCATGCATTATGGTTGCGATGGTTTAAAATTTTAATTGCTTAATACCTGTTTATGCTCTGAATTTTCTTGCGGATATATCTATGTTTATGCAATCTGTTTAATGGTAACCATGAGTTGCTGATCCGTTCCTCGTTATCGATCTGTTCCCCTCCTGCATGAGGTTGCGGCACGCCTCGGGTGAGACTCTCTGCTCTCCAGAGTAGGGTGATAATGCCGGCGTGGTTCTAAACTACAGCGGATTCCCTTATTGGCCACAACTCCTGAACCTGGGTCTTGCCTGCGAGACCTGATTCCTCGCCAACAAATGGTTCCGTTGCCGGGACCTGCATGTTATGAGGGGAACTAGATCATGGTATCGAGGATCTATGAAGGCGAAATACGGAGATGGTGGGATAACCATCTGGATCAGTTCATTGCTCAACAAGCGGAGGTGACGCATAAAAAGGAAAGCGTGCTCAAGGATCTTCTCCTCTTCTCAAATTCCGCCAGTGACACTTACGAGATCCTCTGGGGAAAGTTCCCTAGCGATCTCTATAACTGGTTGCGGAGGCTACAGAAAAAGGTGCCTCGAGGTGGCTCGTGGAAGATAACCCGCAGGTGGGTACACGGGGATCTGGTGGCTCTGCATCGATTGGACACAGAAGTGACCCGTGTGGTGGATTTCTAGGTAGAGACCACTTTGAACGGATATATTGTGGAATTTACTGCCGAGTGCTATCAATCCTTCTCGAAGGCTGAAGCTATTTTTCGTTCCTGGTTGAGAGGGAAGCTGCTTAAGGAGATTCCGCTATGGATTAAGGCCCTGATGGTGGATGAGGGGTTGATGGAATTTTAAAAGACGATCATGGAAGCGTAAACCTCCAGTGCTGGGGAAGGCTGAAGGGACAGATGCCACGTAGAATGTGATGCGGGGAGTGGGGAATGGATGTTGAGGCCGCTCAGAAGTTGAGGGAGTGACGTGCACATCGGCGGGCACAGATCGCCGATAGGGGGCGACAACAGGTGATGCGGGATTTGAAATGAAGAGAAACCGATAGGAAGAACCAGAAGGAGGCGCCTCAGAGGATGGGAATTATGGACACGGAAACCCGGGAAAAAGAAGGGACTGCGATGGCAGTGCGGCGGGTGCATGGGAGCCTCGCTAAGCGCGAAAGGGAGATGGTGACTGACGAAGACGATGCAGGGATGCAGCTCGATGAGAGTTCCGATGGTGAATGGTACGTCGCGATGCAGTGGTTGTTTCAAGAGCGGACGACATTCATTTCTCCAGGCAACCCTGTCTCCAACACTCTGCATGGCAAGGATCCCTACCTTCCCCTGGTACTTTATCAACCTTTAAGTAATATTTTCATTAGGTTACAAGAATTGAGTCACTTGCATAGCAGTTCGTCGTCGACAACGACACACGTTAGTAATAGCGACACTAGCAATATTGCATTTCCTAGTGGAACAATCGTGCAACCAGGACCCGGCGGCTTTATCCTTGTCAACCCTCCGCAAGTAAATATGGCGGGGTCTTTCACCCGGTATCCAGAGTTCTCTGGCCGGGGCAATGATGATGTCGAACAACACTGGTATCTGTGCAAAGCCATATGGAGGGCTCGACAGACACCAGATGCGGGGAAGTTAATAGAGTTCCAAAACACGCTCAAGGAGAGGGCTCTGCGATGGTTTATCAAGTGGTTCGAGGCCCATCCAAATCCAGTAATTGCGGACATAAAGCGGGATTTTGTCCGAGAATTCAAATTACCCCAGACAAACCAGCAGGGTCTGTCCGAGCTCTGGGAAATTAAGCAGAAGGAGGGAGAGACTGCCTGGGAGTTGATGCGGTGATTCAAGGATGCGATCGGGAAGCTCAACTACCTGATCGATCCCAACCATCCGAGGAATTGGTTCATCAAGGCTCTCCTTCCCTTGACACGAACCCCCGTCACCCAGCTAATGATTGACAACTTGCAGGACGCTTTGGAGCAGGCCATGAAGATCGAGGACATGGCGGGTTACCCTTAGGAATATCGAGGAGGGCTGGCCCCGCCAGATCCCTCCTTGGTAGGACTACAACACCAAATCGCTAGTCTGACAGAAAAGCTCAAGGAGATGCAACCTATCAGACCTACCAGGCCGAATGTTTGGTGACTCACTGCCTGGTTGAAGGCCACGTCGCAACCGAATGCCCTCGGCTGCGTGGCCAGGGGGTGGGACCCTCGGTTGCGGCAATCCAGGGGGGTCCACCCACCAGGGGTGGCACGGCGATGGCTCCGCAAGGGGTATACCAGCCACAAGAGCCTTACGCAGGGTTCCCACCTCAACCGAACCCCTCCACCATAGAGTACTGCGAGATTTTCTGGACGATGGGGCATCCTCCTCGGATGTACCTGATACTACAGAAGTACTCCAATGTCCCAAAAAAAATTTACTGTGAGTTTTGTGCTTACATGACTCACAATACGGAGCAGTGCAGGGCTCTCGACGCACTCGCAGACCGGTTGGACCGACCGTCCTATAGGGTGAATGAGGCTTCCAGGGGAAGAGGAGGCGGTATGCTCGGAGGCCGTACGGCGGGTCGTGGTCCGGTGAAATGTTACAACTATGACCAGGAGGGTCACGTGGCTCGGGAATATCCCCTTCCCCGACGTCCTTGGTGTTCCCAGTGCCGCGTAAACGCCCACGCCACGGAGGACTGCCCAGAACTCATTAAGAAGTGGGAAGAGCAGACCCAGTAGAGAGGTGCGAACTTGGTAAACTCTGACCCACGAGGAACCGCGACTCAAGATATGCAGAACGTAGCTATTGTGACGAGAGGAAGTAAGAAAATGGGGGAGGACGCTCGTGGGAAAGAGCCGGCACGGGTTGTGCGGCCAGCCTCCCCGAACACGTTAATCAAGCCCGAGGCACAGAAGAAGTATTTCCAGGAGGCAGTCGAGGCATTTGATCAGCTACGGGACGCAGGAGGCCTGGAGGCACCCGTGCTGATGGAACCTGGTGCGCAGAGCGCTACAGGAAACGTGATCGAGGACTGACTCCAGTTACTCCTCACGATTGTTGATAATGCTGCGCTGCGGCAGCAACTGAAGCATACTTTGGAAGGAGCACTGCGGGGGAGTACAGGACTGGGGGAATCGATGCAAGCAGCCCCCTAGTACGTGCAGCGCGTCAAGCAGAACAAGCGACGAACGGGAAAATATTTTCGGCTTAACACGCAGGTTTCAGGATTCCAAATCAGCGATACCATGCTGGATTTGGGGTCCGACGTCAACATTCTGCCGCGGAAGACGTGGGAGGCTCTTGGACGGCCACGGCTGACCTACTCGCCAATCCAACTCAGAATGGCGAACCAGTATTGCATTCTGCCGATCGGCCGACTCGAAGGTGTCGAGGTTGACATCGCAGGGGTGAAGACTTATGCAGATTTTGAGGTTATTGATATAATGGGGGACAAGGATCCTTACCCCGCCCTGTTAGGCATCGATTGGGATTTTGAGAATTATGCCATCATCGACCTCAAAAAGGAGTTGATGATCTTCGAGGATGGGGAGGTACGGGTCACGCAGCCCCTCGACCCATATCAAGGCCTGCGATATACCGAAACTGTGGACAACCGGGAGGACGCGCAGATGATGGACCACCTTTACCAGATGACTGTAGGGAAGCGGGAGGACTATATCAACCCGACTATAATAGGCTTTGTCAGCTGGCGTAGTATCCAGAGCTCGAAGTTGGGCTCTGAACTCGCTTGGGAAGACTGGCAGCAGGGGGGTACAAGACCAGCACAGGGAGATGTGCCGCCATTGGTCATGTCAGTTGGATTGGTGCTGAGTTCAGAGAATACCCTACCCTGTCCAACATGCAGGCTGTGAATATTTTAATTGCAAAGGTCGAGGACATGGTGCCAGAAGGCAGCAGGATACCACTTTTGGACGTCGCCCTACAGTCCACAGTGGCCAGGTGGTGGAAAAATCACTGCACCACCTTGTCGCAGTGGAGTTGCGCGGTTCAGGTTTTGAAGGCACGATTCAAAGAAGACGAAGGCCCTCGAAGCGGGCACTGGTACAAGGGAACTTCTAATCCATGGGACCACGTGAGGAGCTGTGAGGAGCAGTGGCAAGGTCTGGGATACCCGCAAGAGCTGTGGGTACATCGGTTTCTCCACTCCTTGGACACAATCCCCCAGGCCTAGTACTTGGAAGAAGAGCGGAAACGAGGAAACCGCTCTTGGCAGGAAGTCACAGACAAGTTTGTTCAGTGCTTCTCGTTCGAAGGGGAGACAGAGCAGGAGTCTCGGGCACTACAAGCGATCAAGGAGGTCCTGTTTTTCCATGACCCCAGGGCCGATGGGGCCACGGTTGCATCATGTCCTGAGGCCAGGCATGAGTTTGTTTGCCAATGGATTGATGGAGATCCAGACAATGACAGCCTGGAGGACCTCAAGCACTTATACTTCGAAGAAAACGAAGGCGAGCGGAACATCAACGAAGAACCAACCACTGAAGGCGTCCATTTACAGCCACTAAAGACCAAGAAGTTAAACATTGGTACGGAGGAGAGGCCTAAGTTGGCTACAGTGGGCGATTATTGGGACAAGAAGACCACAAAGAAATTTTTAGCCTCCTCTAGGAATACGAAGACTTGTTCCCTTCGTTGGTGGCAGATTTGAAGGGCATCAAGGGTGACCTCGGAGAAATGTGCATTGTGCTGAAACCGGATGCCAGGCCCGTAAAGCATCGACCCTATTGGCTGAACCCACGGGTCAAAGAAAAGGTCAAGGTGGAGATTGACAAGATGCTAGCTGCAAGTCTCATCTTTCCAGTGGAGGAAGCAGAGTGGGTGAGTCCCATCGTCATTCAGAATAAGAAGGACAAGGCGGAGATACGTGTCTGTGTCGACTACCGGAGTCTGAACAACGCCTATATCCATGACCCGTTTCCCACTCCCTTTAGCGATGAAGTCTTGGATCATGTTGCGGGAAACGAAGCGTATTCCTTCACTGATGGTTTTTCGGGCTACCATCAGGTGCGCATTGTAGAAGAAGACAAGCCAAAAATGACATTCACCATTGAATGGGCATCGTTCGCATACCACGTGATGTCGTTTGGCTTGAAAAACGCTCCGGTCGTGTTTTCCTGGATTGTCATTGCTGCTTTTCGGGAGTATATCCACAAGTTCCTAGAAGTCTACATGGACGATTGGATTGTTTACAGTCTGCTAAAGAAACACGCCACCCTGTTGCATATTATGTTTGATCGGTGCCGCCAGTTGCAGATTTCCTTGAACTTGAAAAAGTGTATTTTTGCAGTTCCTTTCGGCACACTGTTGGGACACGTGGTATGCAAGCAAGGGGTCTGCGTCGACCCTGCCAAGGTCGCGGTAATTGTCCACATGGGAGCCCCCGAAACTGTGAAGCAATTGCAGGCACTTCTCAGGCACACAAGATATTACAAGCGGTTTATCTGCAACTACGCAAAGATCACTGCCCCTTTGGAGAAATTACTGCGGAAGTCATAAGTATTCCAGTGGACGGAGGAGTGTAAGAAGGCCCTTGACACTCTAAAGGAAAAGCTGGCGACGACGCCCATACTTGTTCACCCAGACTGGGATAAGCAGTTCCATGTGCATATTGATGCTTCCAGTATTGCACTTGGGGCTGTCTTGGCGCAACCAGGTGAGACGACAGTCGACCATCCCATCTACTTCACTAGCCGCAAATTGTCTAACGCAGAGAAGAATTACACCACCACCGAGAGGGAGGCCCTGGCAATGGTGTACTCCCTCCAGAAGTTCCGCCACTACCTTCTTGGAGGCAAATTCAAATTCTTTACGGACCACTCTGCATTGAAGTATTTGGTGAATAAGCCTGTTTTGGAAGGACGGATCTGTCGCTGGCTGTTGCTCTTTCAAGAATTTATGTTTGAGGTGATCGTCAAGCCCGGGAGGTTGAATGTCAGGCCCGATCATTTGTCCAGGTTGGGAACGGGGGAGAACGACGGCTCGCTCGATGATCAGGTGCCGGACGCTGACCTCTTCCGGGTCGAAGCAGTACCAGATTATCTGGCCGACATTGCCACCTATCTGACCACGGGGCAATGCCCTCAGGATTACACCCCACTCTAGAAACGGCACTTGGTCGTTCGTGCTGCCGAATACCAATTGATCACGGGGCAACTATATAAACTGGGTCTTGATGAGGTTCTGCGTCGGTGCGTCCTTGACCACGAGCGCGAAGCTGTGATGTGGGAATGCCACAGTGGTGTTGCGGGAGGGCACGGGGGTGCGAAACCGACTGCCAGGAAGGTGCTCCAAGCTGGCTTGTGGTGGCCCACAGTACATGCTGACTGTAAAGCTTTTGTGAAGTGATGGGACATGTGCCAGTGGACGGGGAGGCCCTCTCACAGGGACGAGCTTCCGCTACACCCGGTCCAGGTGTTGCAGCCGTTCGAGAAGTGGGTTGTCGACTTTGTAGGCCCCATTGACCCAATCGCCCGGCCCTCCAAGGCTCTCTATATTATTACCGCAACGGACTACCTCACCAGGTGGGCCGAGGCGGCGACGGTACGCGACTGCACGACGGATACATCAGCCCAGTTCATATTTGAACACATCATCAGCCAGTTTGGCTGCCCGCAAAGTTTAACCAGTGATCAGGGTACGCATTTTATTAATGCCACGGTCAAGTCGCTGCTGGACACATTCATGATCCAACACCACAAGAGCAGCCCGTATCACCCGTAGACCAACGGTACGGTTGAAGCATTCAATAAAATTCTTGAAAAAGGCTTGACTAAGATCTATAATGCCCAGCGCGACGATTGGGATGAGCGCCTACCAGCTGCATTATGGGCTTATCGGACCACGGTGAAGCGCTTGACCAATCAGACCCCGTTCCAGCTGGTATATGGCCGGGAAGCTGTGATTTCCGTCGAGTTCACTGTACCTATTCTTTTAATCGCCACATCTCTACAGTTCTCGGAAGAGGAGTCGCTTCGCGAACTCCTCCACGAACTACAAGAACTGGACGAGGCCCGGTTTATGGCTGAGTTTCACCAGAAGGTTTAGAAGGACCGGTAGAAAGTGTGGCACGATTTCCACATCAAGAAAAAAAAAATTCCAAGTTGGCAGTAATGTCCTCTTATATGACAGCAGGTTTCAGAAGTTTCCAGGCAAGCTGCAGATGCACTGGCTGGGACCTTACTTCGTCATCGAAATTAGAGATTCCGGAGCTGTTCGGTTGGCTTAGCTGGATGGTACGGTTCTACTGGGGTGGGTGAATGGTGCACGCCTGAAACCCTACCAGGAGTAAGTACCCCTCCTTCTTCATCAATAACTCTCGCACCCAAGAGCACCCGTAGAGTAGCGTAGTTGAATAACTCTCCCGCAACCAAGACAAGCATAGGTAGTTTTTTTTCCTTTTCCGCATAATTTGTCAATAACCGCTCTGTTGCAGGGACCGCACTGCAGCCGACTGTGGTCGGGGAGGGGCGTGTCCAGCGTTTCATCCCTGTAGGATCCCTAAACGTGCCAGTGTCAGTCTAGGCCATTTCAGTCAGTACTTGTGTCAGTCTGTAGGATCGTCCCGATTTGCATCATAAATTACCATAATTGGAAGTAACCTCACCATAATCATTCTGCCATCATCCACTATAACCTCAGCCGTCGCGTCCACCCATTTCCCCATGCCACCGTCAGCAACTGTCAGAATACTCATTGGCACGCGATTGATCACATGATTATTGCAGAAAAGAATGCCAGCAGGAATTAACTCGTTATGGGGTCTCGTCATCTTCACTAATGCCAGACAACTACATCGTTTGCATGAAGAAAGCACGAGAATGCTGGAACACTTAGCATTAGCAATTGCAGCAACACAGGAGCAGCTGGAGTATTCAGGCGAACAGCACCAGGAGAGCCTAGCAAGACGAATTATACACGTCTATCAGCGCCGAGCCAAGATGCCAAAGGCCCCCATATCCGTCGTTGAACCAGAACTTGATAGCAGGATCCACAGGACAGAGTCTCTAGTGGGGAAATATGACAGTGAAGCTTTGATAGACGCCAACCTTTCAGACTCGACTGAATTATCAGCGCTCCACTGGAAGGTGTATATGGAGCACTACTACAGCGCAGCCAGAAACTCAGCCAACTGCATTTTACCAGCATTCAGGGGCCTTCAGCAGTCCTCTCTCATAAATCTCAAGAATCTTCCGGTCTTCGGGACCACCGGAATGGTTTTGCAGTGCACTCGTTTCTTGCTTAGCCGCATTCAGAATGGGTCCTTGTGGTTGAACAAGGAAATTCCCATTCACGCTGAAGACATCCATCGTCTGACTGGGCTCTCAAAGACTGGTGCGAGTGTCTATACCACATGTCAGACCACTGCCAAGCGAGCGCGGAAGTCCAGGGACTCAAACCTATACAACAAATACGGTACCCGGCGGGGAGGGAAGGGAGCCAAGATAGAGCTCATTAACACACCTGAGATTAAATTTTCTTGCTACCTCATTGCCAGCAAGACAATGAGGCATTACACAAAGGGAGAATGCACCTTGGACACTATCTCTATTGCGGAGCATTGTGTTCAGGGTGCCAAGCTAAATTGGTGCTCCTTTCTATTGAAAGAGCTATTTGATGCGTGCGAGGAAAATTACAAGCGCACGATGAGCTTTATTTATGGATACTTGATCATTGCTTTTTCCATGTGGAAATGGCACACTCCTCTTATTAGGGTACCATTAGAAATTCCAGAGGGCCAGCCTCTGGCGATGAAGTTTGTTCCATGGAAGGTGTCAACTGATCCGAGCACTAAACAGGTGAATGCAGAGGCGTTCCGGTCTTGGTACGAGCTCATGAGGAACGTGGTGGCCAATCAGCAAAGGGTGCCCAGGAACCTGCTGGACGAGTAAAGCGAGCAAGTGTGGTTCGGGGTAAGTCACAGGCATACTTACCTCCGACCCACTTGCGTGCCGGAAGACACCTTCCACATGGCGCTGTTAAAGTTCTAGCTGGACGACGCCACCTTCCACCACGAATTCTGTTCATGGCCAGGGGTCACGAAGCACCACTGCGACGGCATCCCCAGGTACAACTTTGAGTGGATGATGCCAGTGCAATAGCCTGCCAAGACGGATGCGGCAGCGCCACCCTAAGGACTCCCCGAACCGCTCGTCCCCGTCGTTTGCCACTTCAATACTCAGGTACGCAATTTCAATGCGGCGACTCAGGTTATTTCAAGCGATGCCTCTCCATTCCCTTTATTTTCTAAGTTTTAGCTCAGCCGTTCTATTTCTCAATCCCATACCACTCCTCTCACCTCTCCCATCCCTACCATTTTATTTACCTCTGCAAGCCCCATCATCACCCCAATGGGAGAAAAGGGCCCGGCCCCAGAGCAATTAGAAACTCCTCCGGCCAAGCGGGCCCACACCACAGTAGCCAACCTGGTGGTGGACCTTACTGATGATGATCCACCACCGCCCCCAAATACAGGGGCACTGGTCCAAGAAGAACCCTTTATTGATCCTTCCGAGTTTCTTAACATTCTCCCTCCAGCCACAGCTCCACCCCCATCCACAACTCCACCCCCATCTACCGTTCCACCTCCACCCCCCACTTCATCTGTTCCGTCCAATTCATCTGCCATTGTGTCCGACCCGCTCATCCGAGAGCTCTTTGGTGGGGACCACGGGGCTGAAGTCGACTCTCGTACTGCTACCGTAGTACCACCAGTCGACCCCGTGGGCGCACCCCAGGTTTCTTTATTTGCTATATTTACCCAGTTGGAAAACATTGAGGCCGACTCGGCCAAGGCTTAGCTAGAGCATGCTGACCCTCCTCCTCCTAGCCAGACCGATCAGCAGGAGCGGCCAGATTTGAATATGGCCAACTCAACACAGCAACAGACACCTCCGTCCCCTCCGGATCGTTCCAACCGCTCAGTTGCCAGTGGGCAACCCCTCTAAGAATGAAGGCCGAACCAGGATGCTTCGGGCCCAGCTAAATTAGAAACATGGGGTACAACCCAGCTATACTTATTCATTTAGAGGGCAGCCCAGCAAGCCGAAAGGCTTCACTCAGAGCTGCAGCAGCGGTGCGAAGAGCAGCAACAACAGATTGGGGTGCTTACTGAACAGCGCGAACAGCTTATCACAGCGCAAGAACGCCTGCAAGATCAGATAGCCAACGTAACTCAAGTATTTTCAGGCCTATGGCCCTCGGTGAAGGCTCACTATACCCCGCTGCCTGCTGATGTCATGGAGCAGAATGTCATCGCCCAAGCTTTCTACATCCGGACTGCACTCACTGGTCTCGCCCGGGAAAATACGGAGATCCACGCAACATTGGCCGCTCGATCAACGTTGCCCGACCCAACAGCTACCTATTCAGCCCAGTTTGCCACGAAACAGGGCCAGGCGACCCAAATGCAGGAAACGCTCACCTCTGCGGTGTGTGAGGTGCACGACCTCCTGAAGGGTCTTCAGGAATGCTAACTGGCCTTGACTGTCAAAGCACAACCAATCTCCACACAGTTACAGCAGTTTTCCCGGGAAATTCAAGAGGTCACAGACCTCGCCAGGTTGGACCAACTATACGCCCAAACAGATGAGATCAAGGTATAGATCTAGCAAATGGAAGCCAATTCTGCAGAGGCTAAACGGGTAATTCGTGAGCTCCGGCCGCCCCTCCAAAATAGCACCAGGATGATGCAACAGCTAGCCGCTACGGCCAAAGGCCAAATTAGCACGATGTTCGGGGCTGTCCCAGTGCCCCTCGAAGAGGCCGCTGTCACCAAGATTGCTGAAGACACAGATTCACTCTTGCAAGGGTGGCAGCAAGCTGTATTGGCCTTCACGGAGCTTAAATCTATGGCGTTCCATCGGGTCCCAGAGTTGGGGCCCTTGTTTGAGCAACCGGAAAAAGGCACACAGTGGGAACAGGTGCAAGAAGAAGGCACATAGGGCGAACAGGGCACGGGAGCAAGCGAGGCAATGGAGATAGAGACCGTCATTTGTGATTGACTTGGGGACGAGTCAAGAAACCATGGTCGGGGCCTGTTGGGGCCCTTGTTTTTGATTTGGAATATTTTTCATTGTGAATAAAGGATGGCCTTTTTGAGTTGCGGCATGAGGACACATGGAAATCGCGACCAAGTCACAACTACTGTAAGCCGCGGAGCTATCAAGGTGGCGCAGAAGCAAGAGCTAGCTGAAGACAGCAAATGCATGAGGATATACAACGGAAGACAGAAATTGGAACACACAGATAACAGGAGAGAAGCTGGAAGTAACCGAAGAGGAACAAAAAGAGGAACTAACAGTTGCGGAAGTGGGTGAATAAATAGCAGTCACCCGGCCGAAAGAAAGAAGCTACAGGAAACAGAACGCAGAGCGACTGAAGGAGATCGGCCATGTTATCTCTGTAGTTCCTAGGGTTCTCTCATTTACCTTTCTGTTATGTAGGCATCGGTATCAGACTGTAACCTCTCCTTGCGAAAGCTCTGTAATGATGGTTGTGGATGAAGATATCAATACAATTGTAGGTTACTGTCCCACTATGTAATTCTTATGCATGCATTATGGTTGCGATGGTTTAAAATTTTAATTGCTTAATACCTGTTTATGCTCTGAATGTTCTTGCGGATATATCTATGTTTATGCAATCTGTTTAATGGTAACCATGAGTTGCGGATCTGTTCCTTGTTATCAATCTGTTCCCCTCCTGCATGAGGTTGCAGCACGCCTCGGGTGAGACTCTCTGCTCTTCGGAGTAGGGTGATAATGCCGACGTGGTTCTAGACTACAACGGATTCCTTTGTTGGCCACAACTCCTGAACCTGGGTCTTTCCTGCGAGACCTGATTCCTCGCCAACACTTTAGTATAGCTCATAGTGAGTAAGGAACTCATGAAGATAAAGACAAAGATGACTACTGATAGTCATAGCCGAGATAGAAGAGGTTCTGAAGAAAACCAAAACAGAAGAAATGAAAAGAAAAGATACCAAAAAGATGATCTAGTATGGGTGACGAGTAACATACTTGTTATAGAAGAAATAAGGGCTGATTGCAGCTCAACAGTGAAAGAGGAAAGCTCACCAAAGGAAGAAATGAATTTGACTATTGTTAGTCATAACAAGGGGACAGAGCAAAGTCACAGACAGAGAGAAAAGAGTGCCAAAGTAGTTGGATTCAAAAGAATGAGTAAGGAAGAAATTGACATAGAGGTGGCTGAGATGAAGACAAAACTCAGTCATTTGATGAAGCTGATACAGAAAGGAATCAGAGAGGAATTGAAACAAGGATTTTATGTGAGGAAAAGAGTTAAGTGGCCTATCAGGGAATTATTTGCTGAGAAATTAATACTTTGAACAATTGAGAATGAAAGAAGAGAATCCATTTGTAAACGAGAGAAAGGACCTATCCTTGGGGAAAGAGATAGTGATGATAATGATGAAGAGATGATCTATACAGATCAACATGAGAAAGGTGTTGGTAGCATCTACATCGATAAGAGAGTCTAATATTTTTGGGATTAATTATTTGTGTGAATGTACATTTGCAGGTATGAAACTTAATAAAATTAAGCCTGAGCATGAAAAAGTGAAAGAGGCGGAAGCAAGAAAAACACAAAAGGAGATTCATAAAGAAGTTCAAGACTTCAATTGGTGGAGAAAATTAAAAGGTATGAGTGAATGGTTGTGTCTTCACTTATTAAAAATTTATTGGATCATCTTTGAAGGAATTTTAACATGGATAGAAAACCAATGGAAAATGGACAGAGAAAAGGAAATAAATGCATTGCAGAGAAGAGAAGATGACATATAGAACTCAACTCAAGAAGTTAAGTCAAGGAAGATTTTGAAGGATCAAAGTCTTGTCATTGAAGATAGAAAGACATTATTGTCTTACTTGGATAAACTGAGTTATGGAGAGAATTGTGTAGAACAGGAAGGTATTCTATAAACCTATGATTAAGTTTCCAAGCATAGCCAAGAAATTGCAGTCAAAGAAGTATTCTTTGATGAAAAAGAAATTGGAGGTGTCGAGGAAGAATTTATCAATAACTTAGTGGCCTAATCATAATTACGTGATTAATCCGAAAGACATTTTTCTACATTATGGATCACAAAAGTCTTAGATCTAACAACTTAGTGAACTATTAGAATAGTTTAGAGAAGCATAAAGATTTGATCACTGAGGCTTCAAATGAAGAGCCTTGTATTTTTAAAATTGATATGTTGTGTATGTTTTCAATTTTGACAAGTAATGAACAACAATGGGACAATGTGCTTATGCATGTTGATGAAGAAGTGAGATTACTGGGAGAAATGGCTGGACTAGAAAAATATTTTGAGCATGTATCTAATAACTTTGAGAATAATGGCATTGACAAGGAAATTGTCATAATTCAAGAAGCTGAAGACAAGCAAATGAGAGGTTGTAACCAGAATGAATCATTTTCAGTAGAAAATCGAGATAGAGGTATTATGGAAAATGTGAAGGAATGTATGATGATGTTGACATATACAGAAGTTCAGAAATTCTGTGATTTTAAAATTGATTATTTTTATGACTCTGTAAACCATGAAGAATCTTTAGAAAAACAGAATTTCGTTTCTATTATATATGAAGATGACACAGCCTTAGTTGCGTTTACCCACAATATGCATACCTAATGTAAAGTTTTCATGCATATAAAACAATAATATCCCAAACAGTGGTGATCTGTTATGCGGAAGCATTTCTTTTTTACTATCCAAATTCTAAACCTTTTAAACCTTTGTGCAAAACCTTACCAAACTCTTCCACAATCTTTGGTTAATTTTATTAACCACACATATCAATAATACTCTTTGTCCTTTTTAAACTTTGGTTTAATTCCCTTTACTCCGCTTTATTTCTATTATAATATTTTTATAATAGAAATTAAACATAAATCTTAATGAACTTACCATTCTGCACTCATAGCACATTTACCAATGTTTCACTTAGCTTCAAATCTCCATCGTTGACTTCAACTCTTATCCAACGATTATTAGCTCATCGCACTTCAAATAAAACGATGTGTAATGCTTTGAATCTGTGCAATATAGGTGGTTTTTAATTTCCACGTTTCATTGTTCTATCACTATCGCACTCTTCAGTTAATTACCATTTACCATTTTGGATGCATGCGAAAACCACTTACTTGTTTTCTGAAACCAAATTCACTGTTCCGTTGCGCCGTTTACTCATAATTTCGCATTCAACTCTTAAATGCAGCTCTTCTGCATACTTAGTGAAACTCTTAAACAAACCATGGATTGGTATTCACTGAATTATGATTTATGCCTTTACTCAATACATAGTCTTCTCTATTGTGATAATTGTAGATCAATTTCAACTCATGGATTCCATGGAAATTTGGTATATACAAGATCGGTCTTTATGAATAACTCAGCCACATTTTTCATAAGACGAGATGGGATTTTATTTCAGAAATTAAAGTCTGAGTCACCAATTAAGTGTAATGTCGTTGCTTAAAATATGGTAAGTCATTAATGGTAGGCAGTCGACCAGCATGCTTTATAGAACTGATTAACATCTCAAAATGCAATAATTGACCAACGTATATGATCTACTATGTTCCCTCTTCATTAAGACGATACCACAGTGTTATTATATTAGTCAAAGCGTAATTGAATTCACCATCCCCCTTTACAAAAATTAATGGAATGTTTTGCCATTTAATTTGGATTACTCAGAACTTTGTAAGAACCAAATCACTCCCTCAATTCTATATTCTAGTTTGACTTGCCCAATTTCACCCACATACATATACACTGTGTCATATTCTAATTTAACACATGAATTATAAACTAAATCAGTCAATGCATAATCACCCACTTTAGAATCGAATTTCTCTCTCTCTCTCTCTCTCTCTCTCTCTCTCTCTCTCTCTCTCTTTATATATATATATCCAAATAATTACAAAGATTTCTTCTCTCTGGCCTGATATTATAATCAATGGCCTTTTCCTTACTCTCTGGCCCGTAGGCTTTACAATCCAAAATTTTTCTATTTATCAAATCTCGAACCTCTCTATCTCTCTTTTGAGACTTACAATTTATACAATTGGTTCTGAAACCAATTTTGGTTTTAGATTCTTTATCTTCTCAACAAATACTGAATATCCTGTAAGTCCCCATTTGACTCAACTAATCCCTAACGATCCTCTCTCATCCATAAAATCATGAAACCAATTCTAATTTAGGATTTACAATTTAATTTTCAAATCTCTCATTCCCTATGGAATCTCAACTATCCTAATTCTCTCATATTCACTTTCGAGAACATTTACAAAATTCCTCTCAATATTTAATTAATCCAATATTCTAAACATCTCACTCAAAATACTTAAAATTACATCAATTTAATACATAGGAAACCAATCTTACAAGACCCCTATGTCTGTTAAAATACAAAGAATTTTCCCAAGCCTAATGCTCCTACATCAGACTCCCAAGGTTAAAAATAATCATGATCTCCTGATCATGTGTTTTTGGTCTTTGTCTTCCTGGATCCCATACTTTGTTCTGCAATTTGTCATCTATTACTGCTGTTTTTTTTTTGTTTTCCTCCAGGTATCCACACTTTTTGTTGCTTTGCTGCACTAACTATGCTTTTACAGTCTGCTACTGTCTTCCTCTTGCTGCTGCTTCTTTTCTTTCCTGCTACTGTCTTCCTCTAATACACTTTCATCATTATCCTTCTTATCAATTCAATTTATTCGTCTAATATATCTTCTGACTGATGATTACTTTCACCTCTTGATTGCTGAACTTTTATTCTTACTACAGCCCTTTCATTCTTACCCTCTTGTTTACTGTAACTGATAATGTCTTCCTTATTGTCATTGATGACAATTTCTATGTCCTTTTTCTTCAGCAATTCCTTGAACTGATACATAGTCTGCCATTTTTTGCTATCTCCTTCTCTTTGCTTTAGTTTGTTGCTCTTGTCCTCTAACTCTTGCATTTTCACATTCTACATTTCTTCAAACTCTTTTGTTTCCCAATATTGAAATTGAGATTTTTCTTCCTGTATTGAATCCTAATTCTCCAACATTATTTCCAGCAATTTAATTTATTCATTCCATGGATTAAAGACTTCCACATAAATTTCCTCTTCTTTCTTTATTTGGTTGTTCATCTATGCCAAATTTTCTCCAGCATCTGCAACAAAACCTGCATTCACAAAACAATTATTAAAATGAAAAACATAAGGCCTCAGTGCCTCTCTTTCCTCTGGCAACATTTCAGCTTGCTCCTCTGAAATTTCCTCCTTTATCAGCACATCAGTATGCTGATTTATTCTCCCTAAAGAATTATCTAAAGGGCTCTTGAGACTGTCGACAAATCTCCCTTCCACACCATCTGCTTCAATGATGTCTCTCTGTTCTTTTCCACTATAGTGAACTCTATCTTCTGCAATCTCCCTGTCATACTCTGATTTTTCCAGCAAATATTCCAGCAATGCAATTTCTTTTTGGAATTTCTGAAGTATTTCATTATCACTTACTATCCCTGCAGTTATACACAATTTTTCAATTTGTAAATCATAAAGCTCAACAGTATTAATTGTTGCTTCACATATAAGCTCTTCAGTCTGAATTTAACCTCCTTCTTTCACAAGAAATTGTTCCTATGTTGTAATAGCTTCACATGCATTACTAAATTCTTTCTGCTGCAACAAGTCATTGCTTTTCTTATTCAAGAGAAATTCTTCATCATTACTCTCTGCTTCAAAGTATTTATCTTCTTCCATACTTTTGATAGCTTCAAAATATTATTCATCATCTCTAAAACCTGTAATCACATCAAAATCATTAGTTACAAAAACACAAGGCTTTACATCATCCAGCTGATCTGATCTTGCCCAACAGTTCAGGAAATAATCAATAATTTCTTTTTCAGCAAGGTAAACTTCTTGTTTTGAGTTCTCACATTAATTCATAAGATCTTTCATAGATCTCCAATCTTCATCTTTACCCAGAATTTCACCCTTTTTTGGCCTACAAATGGAAGCTTCCATTTCTGACTCTGTTTCTTTGTGTTTTTCCTCCAACCACTTCACTTGCCTCTGTTGTAGCTTTTTCTACAATTTAGACCACTTCAATGTCTTTCTCCTCAAGAACCAACCTTGTCTTTGGTATTCTTCTATCATCATATTTAATTTATTAAATTGTTCTCTTATCTCAGCGATATCTTTGTCACGCTCCTCTTGACTCATCTATTTTCTACAGATTTCTTTAGCACCCTTCTTCTTCATCTTGTAGCTTTCTTCTGAACCTTGCACATCACTTCCCATAGTCATATTTTCTTCTGTGTGAGCTTCTACACCTACAACAACTCAACCCCTACTGAGTTAATATTCTAACCAAGCTTCTCCTCTGCCTAGTCTTCAAGTCCTCTCCTTCTTAGAACTTGTACTGAGAAATCTTGCTCTCTTATCTGTTGTTGCACTCACTTCATTTAAAGACACCACTATCTCTGTCTATTCCAAACCTTAGCTGGAATAAGGTCCTGCTACAATTTCTAATAACTTTCAAAAGTTCTTCCTACAGTCTCACTGCTGTAATCTTGTGCCAACTTTCCACTCCTTTAATCTGCTGTGGTCTTGCTCAGAACCCTTGCTGTGACTATCAGTAGTAATTTTCTTCTTTCTATCTTTATGAGTTCATCAATCGCTTCTCTCACTATGAGCTGTACTAAATCCTCTGCAATAACAAGTCCTCCTTGTTACAACTTACCTCACCAAACATTTTCTCTGGACTTGCACTTTTGTCAAGTATGGTTCTCTATCTCTGGAACCTCCTTTTGAGCATTTCTCTCTGCTCCTTTTAGGCTTTAACTCATCTGCACCTTTTAAGAACACAATTGTCCTTTTTATCCAAACTCTATTGGAATTCTTCAAGGCTCTGCTACCCACTCTGCTTTCACTCAGAAAATCTTACCAGCTTCCTTCATCACTGCTCTTAAGGCTATGATCTTCTTTTACTAATATTCTCTTCAACTGTTTGCAACTTGAATTCTGAAAACATAATCTTCAAACCAGAGTTAAAATAACACATAACACCTCACCTTCAAGATTTCTGTGTAATCTTGTTTCATCACTCATTTGCAATATCAATGGATTGTTCTCTATTTCCTTGCTTCTACAAATTCTTCCGATATTCTGCTACACTTTATCTCTAAGTGCATGTTCCCTATCAGATTCAAATCTGATCACTTTTTTGTCATCACCATTGTACCTGTATGCACACCTTTCAAAACATAATTATGTTAATCTTCAAAGAACATTTGCTTTTTAACTCAGATTCTGTAGATCTAAATTTCCGCATAGTATTAGACTACCATGCTTCCACTGCATACATTTTCCAATCTGCAACTGCTGTCAATCAAATTTAAAATCTGATCTACTCTTAATTCCTCCATCACACATGCATTCTGTACAATTTTAATTAAAAAAAAAACTTAAATCATTCAAAAGAGCTTTTTCCAGCTCTAATACCGCTTTGACATAGCCTTAGCTACGTTTACCCACAATATGCATACCTAATGCAAAGTTTTCATGTATATAAAACAAGAATATCCCAAACAGTGGTGATCTCTTATGCGGAAGCATTTCTTTTTCACTATCCAAAGTCTAAACCTTTTAAACCTTTGTGTGAAACCTTACCAAACTCTTCCATAATCTTTGGTTAATTTTATTAACCACGCATATCAATAATACTCTTTGTTCTTTTTAAACTTTGGTTTAATTCACTTTAATATGCTTTATTTCTATTATGATACTTTTATAATAGAAATTAAACATAAATCTTAATGAACTTACGATTCTGCACTCATAGCACATTTACTAATGTTTCACTTAGCTTCAAATCTCCGTCGTTGACTTCAACTCTCATCCAACGGTTATCAGTTCATCGCACTTCAACTAAAACAATGTTTAATGCTTTGAATCTATGCGATATAGGTGGTTTTTAATTGCCACACACCACTTTTTTATCACTATCACACTCTTCAGTTAATTACCATTTACCATTTTGGATGCATGCAAAAACCACTTACTTGTTTTCTGAAACCATCTTCACTGTTCCGTTGTGCTGTTGACTCACAATTCCAGGTTCAACTCTTCAATGCATCTCTTTCGCATACTTTGTGAAACGCTCAAACAAACCATGGATTACTATTCATTGAATTATGATTTTTGCCTTTACTCAATACATAGTCTTCTCTATTGTGATCATTGTAGATCAATTTCAACTCACGGATTCCATGGAAATCTGGTATATACAAACTCGGTCTTTATGAATAACTCAGCCACATTTTTCATAAGACGAGATGAGTTTTTATTTTAGAAACTAAAGTCTGATTCACCGATGAAGAATTTGTAATGCCATCGCTTAAAATATGGTAAGTCATTGATGGTAGGCAGTTGACCAGCACGCTTTACAGAACTGCTTAACATCTCAAAATGCAATAATTGACCAACGTATATGATCTACTGTGTTCCATCTTCATTAAGCCGATATCACAGTGTTATTATATCAGTCAAAGCATAATTGAATTCACCATCCCCCTTTACAAAAAATAATGGAATGTTTTGCCATTTAATTTGGATTACTCAGGACTTTGGAAGAACCAGATCACTCCCTCAATGCTATCTTCTGGTTTGAATTTCCCAATTTCACCCACATACATATACACTGTGTCAGATTCTAATTTAACACATGAATTATAAACTGAATCAGTCAATGCATAATCACCCACTTCAGAATTGAATATATATATATATATATATATATATATATATATATTTCTTCTCTCTGGCCCGATATTCTAATTAGTGGCCTTTTCCTTACTCTCTGGCCCGTAGGCTTTACAATCCAAATTTTTTCTATTTATCAAATCGTGAACCTCTCTATCTCTCTTTTGAGACTTACAATTTATAAAATTGGTTCTGAAACCAATTTTGGTTTCAGATCCTTTATCTTCTCAACAAATATTAAATATCCTCTAAGTCCTCATTTGACTCAACTAATCCCTAAGGATCCTCTCTCATCCATAAAATCATGAAACCAATTCTAATTTATGATTTACAATTTAATTTTCAAATCTCTCATTCCCTATGGAATCTCAACTATCCAAATTCTCTCATATTCTCTTTCGTGAACATTTAAAAAATTCCTCTCAATATTTAATTAATCCAATATTCTAAATATCTCACTCAAAATACTTAAAATCACATCAATTTAATACATTGGAAACCAATCTTACAAGATGCCTGTGTCTATTAAAATACAAATAATTTTCTTGGGCCTAATGCTCCTGCATCACAATGGTATTAGTACAGAAGATGAAAGGCTATTTCACAATGATATGCTCCAAGAGATCTTAGATATTGAAATGTTGAATGATAGCCTTGTGTCAAAACAGGGAACACTGTGCAATGCAAAGGAAAGTACTGAAACAAAATTTGCTGACAGTTTCATGAATTTTGCAGAGAATCGGTAGAAAGACTGGATGGTAGAATTATCTGTGGAGAAAGAAAAGTATAGTAATTTTAAATCTGAAAATTGTGATGGAAATTTTGTTTTATATAGAAAAGAGAAGCCATATGTAAATGACATGCTTATTAAAGATGATGGAAGATTTAATTTGTTGGAAAAGTTATTAAGTGAACCTGATAATATAGAGGAAAAGATTGACTTTCATAGAAATGAAGGGGAAGTTGTAAAGTGCAACCAAAAGGTTGTAAATGAAAGAGGTGAAATAGAATTGGATAGAAATTTCATAATTTCTATGGCAAAAGAGAATATACAACAATTAGTTGTCAGTGGAGTTCAACTAAGGGCAAAGTGTAAAGAGGAAATTGAGAAATTGTGGATGAAGAAATCAGTCAAGAAGAAAACTAGCAAAGAAGAGACATTAACGAAAGAAATAAGCATCAACAATGAAAGAGGACAACAACAACATAAGATTTGGAAACCTGGAAGGACTAAAGAAACAGTGACAGAAGAAATGAAGTAGCATCATGATGAAAGAGATGCCAAGTTACAAAGTAAAATTTGGGATTCTCGATGATTTAGCAGAAGAAACACATGACCACGAGGTCATGAAAACTTTCAACTCAGGGAGTCTGATACAGGAGCATTTGTCAAAGCTTATAAGACCCATGAGTCTTATTTCACATTTAATAAAGGGAGTGGGTTCCCTTAATCATTTTATTTATTTTCCTATGTTTAGTTGAGTTTGAGGAAATTTTAAATTGTAAATTTAAATTGTGGATAATATGTCATGAATGAAGATATTTTAGAGACAGTTGAGTAATCCTAGGAGGAGTGAGGATTTGAGGGATTTAAAATTTTAATTTAGGATTTTGTTGAGAAAAGAGTGGAGCTGAAGAGATACTTTATGAGAAGGTGAGAGATTTCTGGATCTGAACTAAATTGGTTCATGAATCCGTATTTGTATAAATAGTGACCTTTTGAATAATTGGAGAGAGAGCTAGAGGTTAGAGAGTAGAGGAGTGTGAAAGAAAGGACCAAGAGCTGGAACAATTGATGGATCAAGCCACGAAGGACTAAGCTTTGTAATTTCAGTTTCGATAATAATAGATTGAAGTGTGTTGTGTAAATTCTTCTAATGTTGAATTTCATTCCAAATTTTCTTATCTGTGTCTTAAACCTGGTTCGAGTTATTCCCAATTTTATGCATCATTTGGTTTTAATAAGTATTAAGAGTTTGACGATCAAATCTATAGTCTCTGGTGATTTGACGTTTTATTGCTGAACATTACTTTCTTCTAAGTCTGAGTTGACATTCTCTGAGTAAACGAAATATTGTGCTAAACGACTCCGGATCGAGTCAGGTAATTTTTCATGCAACAATACAATACAATGTGATTTGGAGTGGTTTCAGAAAACCACCAGTGAATATTGCATGGCTTTTGATCAGCAAGAGGTAAATATCAAAGTAATGCAATACAGTTCGGAGGTTGACACTTCAACCATCAAAACCAATTTTATCGCACGTGATCCGTTGTGCTATTTGCTGGGGGAGTGGAAGGTGAATATCGTTGGATCATTGATGAAATAAAATCGATGGCGGAAGATCCATCATCCAACAGTAGACGTAAACCGTTATTAAAGGTGGAAAGTACTAGGATTAAAAAGATTAAAGTGGGACCCCAAGAGTAATCCATACTTATTTTTAAGTTAATAAGGGTTTATATAATCAATTTGAGATTAAGTTTTAAGTGATGATGGGAAAATCCGACATCATTAGAGCTCTGGCATCAGAAGAGGTGAAAGATGCAGATTTGTTGCATCAAAAATAATTTATAATATCAGAGATACTTTATAATATCACTGATCAATCAATAAAATTTGACTTTCTTATAAAATTATAGATTAATTTTATGGTGATTAATAAAACATAATAAACATTTATAAAATATATTTTAATAAATTAATATAATTTTAAATATAATTTTTTTTAGATAAATTTCATTTTTTAATGTGGGGTTAGTATTAAAAATATTTAATCTAAATTAAATCCCTATCATTTACTCAATAATTATTGATAAATATACTGAAAATTAAAAAAAAAAAATCAAAATAGATGCATCTAATTGTTAAAAATGGAAGACTTAAAATATATTAATCAAACTAAGCACCTCATAGGCGAGGGACTTCACCTGAAGACTGTCTCTGGCAGAACCTGGAGACTGTCTCTGGCAGAATGCTTTACATATTTGTCATTAAACATCAAGAATATATATATTTTACAAGAAAATAGGAGAGTTAGAACAACCACCTAAGATGTAGGAACTAAATCCTAATCTAAGGCTCACACACAACTGATCAACGAACTTTCTCCAATAATACATTTCCCCATTAATTTCAACACTCACCCTTAATGGAGAAAGGGTTCAATAGTACTCGTAACATCTCCCTAAATAGCTCAAATTTAATTCTTCCAAGGGGCTTAGTAAAAATGTTTGCAACATTGTTACAAGTATTACAATATTCAATATAAATTTCTTTTGACTGAACCTTCTTCGTAACAAAATGAAGCTGTGTATCAATATGCTCTGTTTTTTTATGAAACACTGGATTATTTGCAAGTTTTATTGAGCTATGGTTGTCACATCTGATAACTATTGCATATTTTTTTCTTCTCCGGCAACATTGAGAAGTCTCCTCAACCAAACTACCTCACAAGTTGTTGCACACATTGCTTGATACTTTGCTTCTACTGAAGACAAGGATACAATGTTCTGCTTCTTGCTGCTCCATGCAATGACCTCAAACCCAATGCTAAATGTGTAACCTGTTATGGATCGTTTGTCACCCAGATTTTTGGCCAAGTCTAAATCTGAAAAACCTGTCAATCTAACATCAAACAAATCAGTATATTAATACCAAAGTCTAAGGTTCCTTGAAGATACCTTAAGACACCTTTCACTGCCACCCAATGATTCTCAAGAGGCTTTGACATGAATTGGCTCAATAAACTGACTGCAAAAGCTAAATCTAGCCTAGTTCTAGTCAATTAAATTAGACTCCCAACCAGTTGTCTATACAGTGTTGCATCCACCTCCTTGGAACCATCATCATTTTGAAGTTTGACATTTTGATGTAAAGGCATTGAGGAAGCTTTGCATTGATCCATTCTGAAATTTTTCAATAAGCTCCTGACATACTTTCCTTGAGACAGAAAATTCTGTCCATAATCCCTCCAGACTTCAAGACCCAAACAATAGTGTAACTCTCCAAGGCCTTTCATCTCAAAAACCTGTGACATATACACTTTGATTTATTTAATGAGCTCATCAACATTTCTTGTAATAATAATATCATCGACATATAAATAAATCAAAACGATTTTTCCCTTTTCATCAAACACAACATACATATTTGGGTCATTCTTTCTCCTCTTATAACTATGTTGTAGGAAAAATGAGTCAATTTTTTCATACCATGTCTTGGGTGCCTGTTTTAATCCATACTGTGCTTCCCTCAATCTACAGGATAAATGTTCATGTCCATGTTGAATAAAACCTTCAATTTGTGTTAAATACGCCTCCTCTTTCAATTCGTCGTTTAAGAAAGCATATTTCACATCTAGTTGATGCATTTTCCAGTGATTTTTCATAGCTAAGGCTATTAACATTCTAACTGTGTTTAACTTAGCTACAAGGGTGAAGCTTTCTTCATGATCAATCCATTCTTTCTGAGAATACCACTTAGCCACCAACCTAGCTTTATATTGATCTATACTACCATATTATTTAAACATAGGCTTGTATAAGCATTTTCAACCTATTTTTCTTTTACCTTCAGGCAGTTCAACTAGATCCTGAATTTTTTTTGAAGTATTGACCTATATTCCTCTTCCATGGATGCCCTCCATTCATCATAGTCACTTGTTTCTCTATAGTTTAAGGGCTCAACAACATTCAAGATATTTGTCATGAGGGAATAATCTTTATACCTCATAGGTAAGCAAGTATCCCTACCTAATCTTCTTGGTATTAGAGTGGCCTCAAATTTGTTTTGAACATCCCTTAATGGACTTGGACTGTTGACTACGTTTGTATCATCTGATTCTTCCTTTTTCTATTTTTGATGTTTCTAAGTATCCCTTGTTTCATCACTTCCATCTTCCACTCACATGACAGGTAATAGACATTGGTTTGGAAGTTTTAAAGAAACTAGCAGTGGTGCTAAAATATACCTTGGTGATGATAAAGGCATACTTGAACAAGAGAAATAAGCTTGATGGATCCAATTATTCTAATTGGAAATTCAAGTTGTAAACCCTGCTTGAGAGGCAAAGTGCATGGGCAATTGCAAATTGAGATGAATTAAAGCCGACTGCAGCAGGAGGCATATTAGTTGCAGCAATTCAGGATTAGGAGAAAAGGGAGAACAATGTAGAAATGTCGTTGAAATTGTAAGTAACATATTTCAGTATCCCTCACATCTGAGAGTGTAAATCTGCAAATGAGATCTGGAAAACTCTCAAAGATTTGTACGGGATAAAAAACATAGATCACCTATTTTTCCTGAAGAGCAAGATTATCTCCATTAAAATGGAGGAGAATGAATCAATAGTTGTGTTCATCTCTCGAATCAAGGAGCTCGAAGATAAATTTCAACTGTTATTACAAATTTAATGAATTTTATAAAATTGATTTGATTTTGGTTTAATTAGTTAATGATATATTGTCCTCGAAGTTGTGAACACTTCTATTTTATACGTTCGTTCTAATTATATAACTAATGTTTATTGTGCTGAGAGGTGTCGAGTATATAGGAGATGTGTTGGAATAATGTAAGTATGTCAAAATATTTTAAATGTCATGATATATATATATACCTCATATTTTTTAATTAATATTCAAATTCAAACATATAGAAATGTAAAATGTGATGTAATATAAAATGTGAAATTTAAGGTATAGAGCTAGCAATTTGATCAAAAGAAATTGGTTTGTCTACAATGTAAAGTTAAAATAAGATTGTTTCTTTAATGTATGTTATTTATATATACATCACTATTGGTATAATAATAAATAATATTGATTATTATTATTATTATTATTATTATTATCCGAGTATATTATATTAATAATCATCTCCATTTTAACTATTATTATATTAGATCTTACATAAAAATTTTATTACACGAAGTGATAATTGTCAATAATATGGATGGAATGGGGAGAGGGAGAGAAAAAAGAGAGAGATAGAAAGAGGGGGAGAGATAGATAGAGAGAGAGGGAGAATGAGAGGGAGAGAGAGTCATGGGGGGCAGAAAGGGAGGGATGAATAAATGCATGGAGAGAGGGAGAGATGGAATGACAAGGGATATATGGAGAAGGAGTGAGGGAGAGAGGAGAGGAGGAAGAGATAGAAGGAGAGGAGAGAAAAAGAGAGGGAGAGAAGGGTAAGAGAGAGAGAGGGAGACATAAAGATGGGGGGGGGGGGGGGGGTGGAGAGGGAGAAGAGAAAAAAGGAGAGAGGGAGGGAGATAGTGACAAAAATGGAGAGAGAGAGAGATATTTGGACGAGGAGAGGGATGGAAGAAGAGAGAGAGAGAGAGAGAGAGAGAGAGAGAGAGAGAGAGAGAGCGAGAGAAGGGAGAGATGGAGAGAAAGTGAGGGAGAGAGGAGAGAAATAAGGGGGGGAGAGAGGGAAAGGGGAAGAGAGTGAGGGAGAGAGAGATATGAAGAGAGAGTGTCACTGTACATTCAAGGGGTGAGATAGTGAGACAAAGAGAGATAAAGATATAAATGGAGAGGGGACAGAGGTAATAAGGGAGAGACAAAGAGAGGGAGTGAGAGATAGATATATATGGAGAGAGAGAGTGTGTGCATTTGGGGGGTGAGATATATAGACAAAGAAGCCTCAAATATGGAGGGAGATATATATATAGATGGTGGGGGAAAATAGAAAGAGAGAGAGAGAGAAAGAGAGATGGGGAAGAGAGGGAAGGGGAGATGCAATGATATTCATTAAAATAGATACATTTATTTCAGTGTAGATGTTGATTCCTAATCATATTTGATTTATTGCATTGGATGCACTGATTTCAATGTAGTTGTTGACTTATAATCATATTTGATTGCTTGCACTATATGCATTGATGTCAATGCAGATGTTGATTTATAATCCTACTTGATTACTTGTACTAGATTCATTGATTTTAGTGTAGATGTTGATTTATAATCCTATTTTGTTGCTAGCACTAGATGCATTAATTTCAGTGTAGATGTTGATTTCTGATTTTACAGAACTAGATGCATGATCTACATTAATTTCATAGTAATTAGGTTAATGGTGTGCATCTATTTAAGTGCAAGCACAAAAAATTTATTAACAACGTGAATTTATTTTTGTGTTACAATAATTCAACCATAAATAAAAGACTTGAATTTTCAACTTAAATAAAATGTTCACTTATTGAATTGTTTGCTTCTTGAAACTGTAAACTATTTGTAATTCTGATGCAGGAGCATCCAGCACCGTAGTCGAAGGAGAAATCCAAGCGAAGCGGAGCAAGGAGGACGTGGACAGCAAAGCTGAATTGAAGGAGAAAAATAGGAAAATCTGCTTTAAAAATAGATTTAAAGCGGATAAAGCAGATTTAAAAGCGTGCATGCATTATGGGGAGCTTTTGTTAGAGGATATGATGGGATACTTTTCGTGATCCGATCCAATCATCCATATAGGTTTCTTTTATAAAACGAACCTGTGCGTTCAAGAAGAGGGGGCCAGAGTGATAGAGAAAGATGTAATTGAAATTGAGCATGGTTCTAAGGCTGAAACGCCTTATATGTAACTGTTATGTAAATATATAAAAGTACGTTCAGTGTTAATTGTGTACGCCTGCATGTGTGTGTTTTATAATTGGTCATTTCAATGTTATTAATTCGAAAGTAATTAAATTCTGGGTATCATGAATTTACAGGTTATGTCAGAAGCTTTGTGAAACAAATTTAAGAGCTTGACTGTCGATGTATCGGTCCTTTGTAGATAGTCACGGTTCTGGATCTAATCATTCCGTATCTGCAACTATTTCAATGGGAGCTTCGGACGTTATATGTATTAAATTTATTTGAATTCAAGATCTGATCTCGAGGCGGCATCATATCACTATAAATCGAACGCCAATTTCTATAAGTGGCTTTCTTTATGCTACTATGTCCTAGAACTTTGATCGAATGAGCAAACTTCATAGTTTTGGTATTCAATCATGGCGACGAGCGATTGCCAATTGTATCGAATGGGAGCAGCGAAGACTTGCATCGCATTGGCGTTGGGTGATGATGCAGATGGCGACATTTACAGAGATGGCTATATTGTGATTGTTTTAAAAACTGTTGTTCCAATATCGATTTGTTAAACTGCTATTCCAATATCGATTTGTTAAACCGCTGTTCCAATATCGATTTGGTAAAGATTTGTAAAGTGGATATTACATTGCGCAGAGCTGTTACTGCGTCAGATTTAAAAGTCGTGTAGTCAGTTGTGTTTTATAAAGGGATGGTTCGATGTTTAATGAAGATCCACGTTTTAAAAGTCTAAAATGCTTCCACGAAGGCTTAGTGGGCCCATAACCCACAGGCCCAGGTTCGAGAATTTCTACATGAAAGGGGATTTTGGGCTTATTCCAAGACCTCTTTTCATCAAGTGGTATCAGAGCAGGGAAAGTTTCCTGCGGGAGAAGGATTCCATAGAGGAAGAAGAAGAAGCAAGAGGTACAATTGGTTAAGCTGAAGAGGTATGGTCTTTATATTTCTATGCAGGTAGCAGCAGAGGAAGGTGAGAAGATTGCAATAGCCTAGAGCACGGAATGCTCAATTGGTTCCAGAGGAGAGAACCAAAAGGATGCCAAAAGACCGAGCGCGGAGGGCTTGGTGAGGTATCGTGTAACAGAGGAGACTGTTACTGCAGAGGCAGATTGCAGCTCACAAGTTAAGCTGTTACAAAGACCAGAAGCATATGACCAGGAGGTCATAAATTTTTGTGCCTCGGGAGTCTGATGCAGGAGCATCCAGCACCGTAGTCGAAGGAGAAATCCAAGCGAAGCGGAGCAATGAGGACGTGGACAGAAAAGTTGAATTGAAGGAGAAAAATAGGAAAATCTGCTTTAAAAATATATTTAAAGCGGATAAAGCAGATTTAAAAGCGTGCATGCATTATGGGGAGCTTTTTTTAGAGGATATGATGGGATACTTTTCGTGATCCGATCCAATCATCTATATAGGTTTCTTTTATAAAACGAACCTGCGCGTTCAAGAAGAGGGGGCCAGAGTGATAGAGCAAGATGTAATCGAAATTGAGCATGGTTCTAAGGCTGAAACGCCTTAATATGTAACTGTTATGTAAATATATAAAAGTACGTTCAGTGTTAATTGTGTACGCCTGCATGTGTGTGTTTTATAATTGGTCATTTCAACAGTAAGAATTCTGTGTTAATTAAATTCTGGCATTGTTGAATTTGCGTGTTGCGTTGAAACAAATTTAAGAGTCGACTTGTTGATGTATCGGTCCTGTGTATATTCACCGGTTCGGATCGGAATCATTCCGTATCGCAATTCATTTCAATGGGAGCTGGACGCGATATGTATTAAATTTATTTGAATTAAGATCGGATCTGAGGCGGTATCATATCACTATAAATCGGACGCCAATTTCTATAAGTTAGTTTGGAAGCCAAGTCAGATCCGGGAACTTCGAATCAGAGCTGTGGAGCAGTTGATTGTTTTGGTATTCAATCATGGCGACGAGCGATTGCCAATTGTATCGAATGGGAGCAGCGAAGACTTGCATCGCATTGGCGTTGGGTGATGATGCAGATGGCGACATTTACAGAGATGGCTATATTGTGATTGTTTTAAAAACTGCTGTTCCAATATCGATTTGTTAAACTGCTATTCCAATATCGATTTGTTAAACCGCTGTTCCAATATCGATTTGGTAAATATTTGTAAAGTGGATATTACATTGCGCAGAGCTGTTACTGCGTCAGATTTAAAAGTCGTGTAGTCAGTTGTGTTTTATAAAGGGATGGTTCGATGTTTAATGAAGATCCACGTTTTAAAAGTCTAAAACGCTTCCACGAAGGCTTAGTGGGCCCATAACCCACAGGCCCAGGTTTGATAATTTCTACATGAAAGGGGATTTTGTGCTTACCCCAAGACCTCTTTTCATCAAATTCACTAGATTCTTATTATTCTCATTTTCCATCGTTCAACATTGTTAGTTACTTTTCCATTCAAACGAGGTAATAGAAAAAAACTACTAATGAAACTTACTTGGGGTTTAACACTTCATAAGTCACAATGATTGCTATTGGAGAAAACTACTATTAATATTGGAGGGCAAGAGAGACAAGGTATGCAATCAATAGCTCGAGTTAAATATTTGAATGGTATACAATTTGAACTAACCTTTTCATATGATCCATATGAAAATATGGAAAAATTAATAGGTGTGACAATAAGAACAATAAAAGAAAATAGTTTGAGATTGATTATAATGAAGAAAATATGTAATTGACTACATTCTTATTATTCACATTTTCTACCATTCAACACAGTTACATTGTCACTTTGCATTCAAAATTTGTATTTCATCATTTAAGTTATTAACGATCTCTATCATCTCAAAAAATTGAGGCAACTCAAAAATTTTAAAATTAAAATGATGAGATTAATGTTAGAAATATTTAACATATTTAATATTATTAGAATAATTAGATATTCAAAAAAAAATTTCATGACAGCAGACGACTAGTTATGATGGAATTAGGCTAGCTATTATTTTTATAAATATTAATTATTCAAGTTTAGCTAATATTTATTATGTTTATATATAAGTTTTAATTATTATAATTTTATTATGTTGAATTTTGTTTTTGCAATTTAATATGAAAATTATTGTCACAAATGTAGAAATTATTGTGTAGATATGAAACCACTCATGAAATTTATGAAAACACAGGACTCAAATATACTCTATTGCTCTACGCAATTCAATTCACGATCGAGAACACAAATCATAAACATGAGAGAAGATTTATCACACATACACATAGATTTATCTAGGGGAAAGCAATTTCTCAAAACCCATTCCTATCTCCATTGCATTAATCAAAGAATAGAGATAAAATACAATGCATTCTCAAGTCTGAGCACACCGTGCAAGTGTATAGTCTATCTCTCTTCCCGACTCATTGACTCTGGAAAAATATTACCCAATTTAAGTATTGAGGGGTTTTTCGCATTGCATTATATGAGATATCATTTTTTGGGGTTCAACTGCGTTAAACAAGTCATTCATCTATGACCATTTCCATGAGAGGTAGTCGTAACTGACTAATTTCTCATGATTTTTGAATA